>APFE031190550.1:254924-269092 GCA_000404065.3 Pinus taeda | reverse complement strand
TGGGTTATATTGTGACTCCTTAGACTCCTATATATAGAAAGGATGTTTTGTCATTTGAATCATCCAAGAATTATTCATTTTTGTAATGTAAAGGAGGTTGCCCCCTCGAAGAGGCTAAATTCTAAGGCGTTGATCTATCTTTTCTATCTTTTTATGAGCTGGTTTCATAATAGAGGGGTTGCCTTCTAGGGGAAAAAACCCTAAATTAAACATAAATTCTACCATCAGATCTTTGCCTAATGAACAACCCAGATTGACTATGAAATTACAACATTTTAGAAGGCAATTTTACATCTATTCTTAGCATGAGGGTGCTGCCCCCAATCCCCCCGCTAGGGGAGGACTCCTAGAGGTCGTAGCCGCCCCCACTAGACCCCACCTGCAGCAAATATTTTACAGGTGACATTGCCACCCCATTACAAACTGGGGTCCAATGTGGCAATACCTTTGAATACAAAAGATAATCAGGCTCCACACCAAACATATACCTCCTCTTTTGCCTCTACACTATGCTTTTCTATAGAAATTTTCATTCCTGGTTTTTAAACCCTCAAACCCCTAATTTCCTCTCATCTTCATCTCCTTGCCCTCTTACACAATCATATCTATTCCCTAAAGACCCTAATACCCCACACTCATACTCCCTAAATCCCTAAAACCAAACCCTACCCCAATGTTGCATTTCTAGTAGCCTAATACCTTGGGCATGTGTATAAATTCTACAGCCCATCTCCCCCACTCATTTCACTCCCTATCACTTCCTAACACTCCCTCACACTCTTCCTATCTCCCTAAATTTTTCCATACTTGATTTCCCTCCCTAATCCCATCATCTTATTTCCTCTTTCCCTTCTCTTGTTTTTCCCCTTAAGCTTTGTATTCACAGTTTGCTATTGAGGAGGAGATTATGGAGGAGGAGAAGAAAAATTATAACAAGGGTGGAAAGGTGTCAAGGTATGAACCTGTAATACTTAGGAGCTGATGTCTTCACCACTTGCAAAGCAGTTTTTTCAGCATGTAGGGTGTCTTGAGTTTTGTGAGTTGGTGCAAAAAGTCTAATATCATGTTGAATTGACCAAATTATTTGTCACAGACCTCAAAAAGGATAAAGTCACAATTGCAGGGGTAACTTTTGTCATCTCATCTAACATCATAGCAGCAGCTATAGGAATACCAAACATTGGTGAAAAGTGGTTTAAGACTTAAGAATTGGATGCTCAACTATAACAACCCTACCTAAAAGCTCCATACAAAGACAGCATCAGAAAATATTTCCTTTTGGCTAACTCCTTGACAGGTTTACACCTTTGATGAAGATCATAATGAAATATTTCTCTTGTGAGGGGAGATTCTCTAGGCTCTATAGCTATCACATCGCACCGCTTATGCATTTTACTAGGGTGAAACTGCTTAACATACCCTACTACCTATATAGAAGCCTAGACAAGATGGCATACAAAGTGCAGCATAGAAACAGTGAGATACAACAAAACAACCTCTTTCATCACTCCCTCGTCAAGATTATTTTCCTTCATCATTTTAAGCAGCTAAACACTACCTGGGAGACATTCATTGAAGCAGAGGTCTTTTTGCATTCTTTCAACTAGCCTACTAGACCTATTTCATCATCAGCACCCCCTACTCAAACATAAATTAGCTCATCTAGTAGGTCTATAGTGAAGAAGAATAAAGGTGGGGATAAAGTGGCCAAAACTTATTAAAGAGGGAATAGGATTGTGTTTGCTCCACAGATTGTGGAAGGGGCCAAGCCTTCTTCATTAGCACAATAGGAATCACCTTTACATCATGAGACACTTTTTGAAGATGATGACTCTTTTCATCTTGATATTGGTGAGACTAATTTGAAGGCTAATGAGTAGCCTAGGAACATTGAGCATCCTATGGTGGACAAGGAGAATGAACTCAAAATGTTGCAGGACAAATTTACAGAGGCAAATGCTTTCATAGCATGCCTACAGTAGGTAAACATGCAACTGAAAGTTGATAGAATGCTTCAAGAGAAACACATTATGAGGCATAGGACCCAGTTGAAACTCAAGAGCAAGTGGCAAGACAATAACCAAAGACAAAAGGCCTTAAAAAGGCACTTCAGCAATAAAGGAAGCCGATCGTGGTGAATGAGATTATTGAAAGGGAAATCAACAAAGACAAGGAATATTGGCTAGGAAAAATAAATTATCATATAGATAAGATTATCAAGAAGGATAACATGGAAAATAGGCTTCAAAAACACATGGCTGCCCATTATTACACAAGGAACTTGATTTTGAGAGCAAAGGTCAAACAGTTAAAGAGAAGGCTCAATAAAACCTTTATCAAGCAAAAAGGGAAGGAAAAGTTATATTTTCTTGTTGATGCCTCCCTTATAGCATATCATACCACTTGGTGACTTTTCATACCAATTTTAAATAATTTTGGAGGAAATTTAGTTTTTTGAGAATTTTTATAACTTTTGGCATAGTCACCCTACCAAAAGAGTAGTGGGGCACGTTGCGCTTTTTCTGGAGGGCTATAAATGAAAAAAACTCTATATGGTTGGATAGCTCTTGACTTATGCATCACCTTTGGATACTTTTTAGCCCAATCATCAACTTTTGCAGGGTGAAACTGGCCAAAAACCACCTTAAAAACACCTTTCTGCCTTGTTTTTGGAGGCCACGCTATACTTTTTTAACATTTTTGGGAAAACCATTGTTTTAGGGGCTATACTTGATGATTTTTAGTTCTTGAGGATTCCATTGTGTATCAGACATAAATACCTTTCCAATGAGATATCGTGATCCAAATTTGGAGTTCAGGAAGGCCTTCAAAAGTGGCATGTAATCTCAGATGCGCTTTTCCTCAACCATGTTGAGCTTTTTCCAGGAGGGCAATTTTTTTCATCAATTTGACCTAGTTTGACTTTTTACCTATGTAAATGATGTAATTAAGTATGTAAATTATGTAATAGTGGTTAATTAGTATTTTTTGAGTTGTTTTGATGTACATTTGACCTCATTTATGAGAGTGGTTAGAGTCAAAGTTAAATGGAGAAGTTGTTTTAAACCTCCCTAGACATTAGGGTTTGGTTAGAACACCACATCGAGTAGTTCCTAGAGTCATGGATTTGACCCCTGAGAGTGGGAAATGTTGTTTTGGTCTTTATGTATCATTTTCTTAGTAATATAACAGGTTGGACATCAGAGGAGAGAACTATTGTAGCTTGTACTTGGACATTTTGTGGAAATCAAAGGATATTGTTTGCAGCTATTATCTAGGAATTCATTTGAAGTAAGTTTGTGATGTTTTTTTTCCTATGTCATAAATTTATATGAAATATATTCATCTTATCTTTCCATTTATCAATTCTTCAATGGTTTTCCTTACAGTTTATAAATAGAATTATTTGCATAAAGCTCTGTTTTGATGGAAAAATCATTATGTGTTACTTTATTTCTTGCTTAACGAATGCATGTTTCATGCTCATTAAGACCTTTAGCTTCTTTTCAACACTACACTACATTGGAAAACCCTAAGATCCATCACAAAAGTATTGCAACCTTGCTCCTCTATATCTTTGTTGTTGTAACTCTTTGATCCTATTGACCTAACTACCAAGTTTTTCTCTCTTATCCAGCAACAAAACCCTAAATTTCCAAAACCTACCTGAGCCTAGCTATCTAGCCTAAAATCCTTTACATTCTAGTCATC
Organism: Pinus taeda; assembly: GCA_000404065.3. Taxonomy (NCBI): domain Eukaryota; kingdom Viridiplantae; phylum Streptophyta; class Pinopsida; order Pinales; family Pinaceae; genus Pinus; species Pinus taeda. Next base: position 265,381 of record APFE031190550.1, on the reverse strand, counting down.
TCTTGGCTTTGATATCATAGAGAGAGCCCTCTCTGGTTTGGTAGGGCTAGCTACCAAACTAAAAGCTTGGTCTGTGGTTACCTCCGTCGATCTCCTTATCAGCCTAGGACATTGTGGAGGATAACATTTTGGTTTCATTGCTAGGGAACAACTGTTATATTATTCCTAGGATTAGTTCTATAAGTGCCTTCAAGACTGGTTTTGTAGGTGACAAATTCCTATATCCAAAGAAGACTGATTTAAGAAATCACATCAAATTTCAAGGTATAAAAAATTCTGCCTCCTAAAATACACACGAGGTTAAATCCTAAACCAAATCCACCTCCTGTTGTTGATGATCCAAAGAAATTACTTAGGAAACTCAAATCCCCTATTCCTGAAAGTGAACCTTGAAAATTAGTAAAAACTACATCTCTACCTAATCAATTATTAACTATTGAAGATCTTTCTTTCGATATTTATTTTGAGCTATCTTTGTTTCGATCAAAATCTAAGTCTTTCCTTTTGGAAGTGGTTTTTGACCCTATTAGGTTTGATTCCTACCTCCCTTCTTTTAAATCCCTCTTTTCTAAAATTTATCATGAGTTGTGGTTAAACTTTCATAAACTTCAAAGCCTAGCTGACCAACTTCAAATCACTACCGAGAAAGCTTACATTCAATATCATCTTGAAAACCTAGCTACAGCTTCATCCTCCACCTCATCTCCAAACACATCTATTACATCATCTGCCATTGTTAGTTTACCACCACCTCCATTAGTGTCATCATCTCCATCAACACATCCCATTATAGTACCTACACAACACATTGTAGTACCTCTACTACCTCCTCCAGTAGTCATGGCATGGTTTTCCCCTCTACTATTACTTGGTCAACTTGATGCCCTACCTTGGAACTATGGTCAAACACTCCCTCTTTTCGATGGAAATTTAGAGATCACATCACAACAACATGTTAACAAAATGATAGGTTTCATTGACCTTGAATAGGTTGATGATGAGGATGCAAAGATGAGAATCATAGCCCACAGTTTATCTGAAGATGTAAAGAAATGTTTTCATAGTTTGGCAGATAATTCCATCAATAGTTCTCAGTGGTTGATAGAGTTGTTCTTAGCCCAGTGGCAGGAGAAGAAAAATCCATTACATATTTTGGTTGAGTATAATTCCATTAAAAGAAACTCGAATGAGACAGTGAAGGAGTTTAAAACAAGGTTCAATCTGGTGTACAATTCCATTCCTAATGATATGAAACCTCCCCCTGGTTTAGCCCTCCTCCACTATCCTGATGCCTTCGATCCAAACATGGCATATCAGCTTAGGGAGAGGGATCCTGCAAATTTAGAAGAAATGCAGCACAATGTTGTAAGTGTGGAATCTAATTTACTGATCAAGAAGTCTGAAATAAAACCAGAGAAACCTGAGAAGAAGGTGACTATTAAGGAGGAGTCTTCTTCTTCTTCTGAGGTAAAGCTTGACAATCTGATTAAAACAATGGAAAGAATGATGGATAGAATGACTATTGTTGATAGACAAGAGGAGCCTTCAATAAGGAATTTGAACTACAAGGGACGGCAACAATCACGGTTCAGAAATAGGCAAAACGAACAAAGAAATCAGGACCCTCAGGGACAAATCAGAACATCATTTCAGCAAAACTACACACAAGGTCCGAAAGAGGACGAAGAAGAAATTGTTGAGGCTAAGCATTTCTTTGAGGAAGATGAATTACCTACCTTTCTGACTAAGGAAGATCATTTTTCTCAGGATTCAATAACACCAAGTGATCAGTAGCTTGTCCTTGCCAATGATGATTCATGGGCAGTGCAGACTGAAGAGTATCAAAGGGGATATCATAATGCTATCATTTATTTGTAGAAACAATACAAATTGAGGAGCACAAATATGCCTGTCACATTGCATCCTAAAAGGCAGAATGCTCAGAAAGATACACAGGATAAAGAAGCAACTCTTGCAGATCAAAACAAAGAAAAAAAGATTGGCATTCGGAGTTGGGATAAAAACATTGAAGCTTCTACCAGTAATATGAGGAAAGATAAGGAAGTTCAAACCGAAAGTCAAAAAAAGGAGTCTCAAGCCAAACAACAACCTGAAATGAAGGACACCGCAGCAAAATATGTAGACAAGCAATCCAATCTGTTTAGTTTAGAGAATGAAATTTCCAAATTGAAGGTTTCAATTTCTCTAACTGAACTAGTCAAAATTGAAAAGTACAAATCTCATATTGCTAAGATGTTGAAAGTAGATCAAATGTCACATACTACCAATATTGTCGATGATGTGCCTGCAATTTTATTTGGTCTAGCTATGGAGGGAAGTCTTGAGGATAGTGAAGTCCCCCCTTTCTATCTTAGTTTGAAACTCCATGAGTTTATACTCCATAATTCCATGTTAGATTCTGGTGTCTCACATAACCTAATGCCAAAATCTATTATGGACAAACTAGGATTATACATCACCCGACCCTACCATGACTTGTATTCATTTGATTCTATAAGATTCAAATGCCTTGGCCTTATCAAAGATCTAGTAGTGTCCCTCGACCAAATTCCAGCCAAGAACGTGTTGATAGATGTAGTGGTCGTTGATATACCTCCATGGTTTGGCATGTTTCTTTCATGGTCTTGGGGGAAAAAGCTAAATGGAACCTTGCAACTTGATTTTTCATATACCATACCGGTATTTGGGAAGCTTAGGAAACTATACTGGGAGAGGAAGATGAAATTCACGATTAGTAACAAAGAAAGACCAAATAATCACCCTATCCACATTATACATACCGACCTAGACTCTTTCATTTTGTATAGTGATATGAATCTAGTAGATGATGATAGTCATCTTGTATAAATTTTATAGGTTTCGGATGTTATAAGTAGTGTACAAAAAGATTTGATTGTTGAAGAAAAAGAACATAATGTAGAGCGTTTGCAGCCAAAATGTTCACCTGAAAAGGTTGTTGAGTCAATGCAGAAAACAAAGATTGTTGAGACAGCGAGTCATCCTCCAAAAAGTCAAACATATCAGCCCTCTAAATTTCAAATTCTGGATGAAGAAGATGGTCTCTGGACCATAGAGTTTCATGGTGCATTGGGTTAAGGAAGCAGTTGGGATTGGAATGTGGATTCATGGTCCTTTGCATCAGTCATGTAAAGTCCCTCAGAATGTAATATTAAGTTATTATAAGTCGGCTTTTGATTGCTCGAATAACGAGGCTGAGTACGAAGTGTTGAATGATGGCCTTAAAATTCTTGAAAAGCCAGGAGAGAAGAACATTTCAGTTTATGGTGAATCTGAGCTAGTGATTAAAGAGGTAAAAGGGGATTATCAGGCCAAGCATCCAAGGATGTGATCTTACCAAAATGTTGTCCTTGACATTCTTAAAACTTTTCCAAAATACACTTTGTCTTTGATTCCTATAACTATGAATTTTATCATTGATTCCCTTGTTATTGTATCAAGTATGATTAAGATCCCCATCCACTACAATAAGAAGTATTCAATTCATGTCAAACACCACCCAGTTATTCCTAACAATATGAGATATTGGTAGGTGTTTTGGGATGACAAACATATTAATAACTTTTTGTAGATTGAGGACGAATTTCTGAATTCCCATATTGATGATGCCTGTGATGAGAATGATCAGGAAATTGAAGCCACCAAGGTTGAAGTGTTGCAGTTGAAATACAATAACATTCCACGAGGTCTTGTATCTTTAGAATATTTATTTGATCGTGATGATGTCGTTAAAAAGCCCACCACAGTCCCTACAGAAAAAGGTGTTGAAGATGTAAACATTGGTACAGCAGACAAGCCCAAGATGGTCAAATTGTCAAAGTCTTTATCTCCTGATATGAAAAGTAAGTACATCGATTTGATGACGGAATTTTCTAATGTATTTGCTTGGGACTATTCAGATTTAAAGTTGTATGATAAGAACATTATTCAGCACACTATATTGGTTAAGCCTGATCAAAAGCCATTCCGTCAAAAGCTGAGGAGAATTAATCTTAAATTGTTTCCATCCATTGAGAAAGAGGTAAATAGACTCTACAAATTTGGTATTATAGTTCCTATTTGTTTTCTGAATGGATGTCAAATCTTGTGCCGGTGAGAAAGAAGACCAAAGAGATTCCTCTTTGTATCAATTTGAGAAATTTGAACAAAGTGTCCTTGAAGGTGTTAGGTCCCTATACTACTAGTGTAGCCCCTTATTGTATTGTTGTGCCCATGTAGTCCTCATGTTGTTATTATTGTTCCCCATAGAAGCCCACTATTGTTATCGTTGTGCCCCTACAATATCGTTGTTATGTAGGCTCTGATTATATTGGGACCACTTAGACTCCTATATATAGAAAGGAGGTATTGTCATTTGTATCATCCAAGAATTGTTCATTTGTATAATGTAAAGGAGGTTCCCCCTAGGAGAGGCTGATTTTGAAGTCGTTGATCTATCTTTTCTATCTTTTTGTGAGTTGGTTTCATAACATTTGGTATACGAGCTTTGGATTCTAGGGTTTCGCTGCTCCAAACAGGGCATCGTGAAATTTTCATTATAAATTTTTCTCTACGAAGTTTGAGATACTAAAACAAAAACCCATTCGAGACGAAATAATTCTAAACCTCAGATGTGAATTTCAGATATTTTATCGCTATATTTTGGAGATATGATCTGAGAAAGTTAGGGTTTTTGCAAGCTCCAGAATTCCATCACAAACAGGTCATTATGGAATTTTCGCTATAATTATTTTTATATGAAGGTTCAAACTCTGAAATTAAAATCCATTTGAGCCAAAATGTTTATGAAGCTCGAGTCTAAATTTTAGATCTTGTCTAGCTATATTTTCGGAGATATCATCCAAGGAAGTTAGGGTTTTTGCAGGCTCCTGAATTACATCCAAAACAAGTGACCTTAGAAAAAATGCCATAACTTTCTCTTTGAGTATCAGATGGAAATTTCATAAGAAGTTACAGAAATAGAACGGACTTTATTTTTTTTTACATCATTTTCAGGTCTGAAGGTTGAAACAATAATAAGTGGCACTTCATACAAGTTCGCTCTATGGAAAAAGTGTATAATCAGGTCATCTTGGGCGATTGGGCATAACGCTTTCTTGGATAATCCAATTTCGATTAGACTAATGGCATTGGAAAGAGGACTCAAAGGGCTACCACAATTCACAATTTCAGACCTTGGAGATCCGAAATTTCAAAGATACATCAAATTAGATATTGAGCTCCTACAAAGTGAAAAAAGGTGTGTAGTTTTTTAAAAATTTTGCATAAGTTTGGTTTGAAAAACTAGTTTGAAGGAATTCAAAGGGCATAGTGAAGAATAATTATCATTAATTGATGCCCCGAAGAAATAAAATGGAAACACCTAGTAAGCAACCTGAAATTTCTAGCATGACTCATGAAGAAGAGGAAGAAATGCAATATGATATATCAAAATTAAGAGACCAAGTGCAACAAATTTCACTCTCACAAAAAGTAACAGAAGCTAAGATGGATGGTTTAAAGAAATATGTTGAAGATAAGATGGATGGTATGAAAGACAACATTGAATATTGGAAGAAATACATGGAAGGTTGGAAGGAAGGTTTGACAAAGTTACTACAAGAAAGGCTTCCTAATGGCGAAAAGGTAGTAGAGAAAACGCATAATGAGAACAAGAAAAATTTTAATAATGATTCTAAGAATGACAACATTGAATATTTGAAGAAAGACGTGGATGGTTTGAAGGAAGGTTTGACAAAGTTTCTTCAAGAAATGCTTCCTAACGGCAAAAAGGTAGTAGAGACCACTTATGAGGAGAACAAAAGAAATGTTAATCATGATTTCATAGACTCTAACGTTGGAATAAAGACCTACCGCATTTCAAAGATTGATATGAGGAAGTTTTTGGAAAGGATCCTGTAACATGGATACTACAGATGGAGAAATATTTCAATTTCCATAATGTGCAAAATACACAAATGTATGCATTGAAACTTTATATTTAGAACCCAATCAATTTGTATGGTATCGATGGTTTTTCTCTCGTAAATAAATTGTCACTTTGACAATATTTATGGAAGAAATGATAGCACATTATGAGGATACAAACAACAACACTTTTTTTAGCCAATTGATAAATCTCAAACAAAAAGGTTTAATGGTGGCGCACAACGAGGACTTCCACAAATTGAATATAAGGGTAAAAGATATTACAGAGGAGCAAAGGATTGATGTGTTCGTATGGACATTAAATGATAACATCCAACATGAGGTTTGCATTTGGGAACCTGATTCATTAGAGAAGGCATTCAAGTTGACAAGAAAAATTGAAAGCAAAATTATGGAAACAAGGAATCCTACCAACGACAACTATAAAGATGGAAGTGTTGGTGCCCCTAGTCTTTCACAACCTACAAGGTTGACAAAAAATTGATTGGAAGAAAAAAGAGAAAAAGGGATTTGTTACAGTTGTGATAGCAAATACACTAAAGGTCATAAGTGTGCTAAGAAGAAAATATTTTACATAGATTGTGAAGAGGAAGAAGAAAAGGAACAAGAAACATCAAAAGAAGAGGATACACACTACGAACAAAGCCTAGAGAAAGAAGAAATGAATCTGACCATAACTTGTAATGCATTGGTCAGAATAACCACTCCTCAAACTATCAAGATAGAAGGAAATGTCAAGAAGAAAAAGGTCATAGTGTTGATTGATTTGGGCAGTACCGATAATTTTATTCATTGTAAGATAGCGAAGGAATTGAATTGCTTCCTATATCCAGCACCAGAGTGTCAAGTGATGGTTGCAAATGGAAGAACCATAAATTACTCTGGAAAGTGCCATAATATCAAGCTATCCATGGTAGAATATGTGTTGAATACTCCAATGCTTTCCATTCCAATGGGTGTTGTTGATGTTGTACTAGGATTCCAATAGCTACAATCTTTGGGTACGATAACTTTTAATTTTCAAGAACTTTTCTTGAAAAAAAATTCAAAAGGAAAGGAAGTTGAATTGAGGGGTAACGCAGGGAAACTAGGAAAGATAATTAGCTCTAACAAAATAACAATGGGGCATAATTTCACAATTATGTTCGCTAAAGGTTCCCATGTCAAAATCATCTATTTCTCTATATCTCCAAAAAGTTTTGGACAATCATTCCAAGGTATTTTAGACTCCTAAAGGCCTCCCACCTATTTGTGATCATGATCATGCTATTTATTTGATTCTAGGAAGTGTTCCTCCAAGCATCAGGCCTTACAGATATCCATATGCACAAAAGAGTGAAATTGAACATGTGGTTGCAGAAATGCTAGAGGCTAGTATAATTCAAACTAGTCAAAGTGCTTTCTCTACTCCAGTAGTATTGGTGCACAAAAAGGATGGATCATGGTGCATGTGTCTGTATTATAGGGAGCTCAACAAACTCTCTATTAAAGATAAATTTCCCATTCCTCTCATTGATGAATTATTGGATGAATTGCATGGAGCAATTTACTTCAGCAAGTTGGACCCTCATGCAAGATATCATAAAATCAGAATGAAGACCAAAGACATTCTGAAAACAACATTTAGAACTCATGACTGTCATTATGAATTTTTGGTCATGCCTCTTGGCCTTTCCAATGCACCTTCTAAATTTCAAGGTTTGATGAATTCCAATTTCAAACCCTTCCTTAGAAAATTTGTGTTGGTATTTTTTGATGATATACTAATCTACAGCAAGTCATGGAAGGCTCATGTTCAACATGTTGATAGAGTGCTCAGATTATTGGAGGAGAAACAATTATATGCAAAAACCTCCAAATGTCTCTTTGGAGTACAAGAGGTGGAATATTTGGGTCATATTGTATCTCATGAAGGTGTTAAGTTAGACCCTCAACAACAACAAGTTCTCCAAATCTTAAAGGATAACCTCACTTTAGTACAAAATAGAATGAAAAAATAGGCAAATCAACATTGCAGCGAAAAAAGTTTTGATGTAGGAGACTGGGTATTTATACAGTTACAACCATACAAAAAAATGTCCCTCAAGCAAGCTAAGAAGGATAATAAATTATCACCAAAGTACTATGGTCCTTACAAGGTATTGCAAAATATTGGTGCTATGGCATGTTGGCATTATGATTCTGGTTTGGCTCTATGGTACAGGTGTTGTACTTGATGGCAACTCACTCAAGTGGCAGAAGCTCAGTTCAGGCATTCAAAATCATGGAAAATGAGATACCCGGAGGTGATCCTAAGAGAAGTTGCGGACTCGCAGGAACTCCGACCAAGAAGTGCGGATATACACGCAGGTGCTCCATTCAGAAGGTGCGGACCCCAGTTTCACTCACTCCAATGCAGAACAGCGCGTGCACGTGGGAATCTTTATGAATGATCCATGGTATTTAGCCCAACATATTTGATCCTATGGTTTTGATCCGTGGTTTTGCATCTAAAAGTATTGATCCAAGGTATTGGGTTCCTAGTATTGAATACCTATGGTTTTGGACCATGGTTTGAGTAAAGACTTGCCTATAAAAAGGAAAGGAGATCACTTGGCTATGTACTTATGAAATTTGAATATCTTAAGATCTGAAATTTTGGGTGATTGGTTTTTAAAAGCTAGATCTAAATCAAGGAGAAAACTTAAGGCGAATCTATTGATAAGTCGTGATCTCTCGGGCGCATGAACAGATCTGTGGATCTGAGTGACTGTGGCACATTGGAGGACTGTTAATTTGTCCCTAATCAGAAGTTCGCAGGTGATCCACGGCGTAAGTGCGGGGGTACGTAGCACAGGAGAAAGCGCAGTGTGGGGGTACATAGTGCAGCAGAAGGTGCAGTGCGAGGTACACAGCGTAGGAGAAAGCACAGTGCTGGGATACGCAACGAAGCAGAAGGCACAGTGCGAGGTACGCAGAACAGAAGAAGGCACAATGCATAGGTACGCTGTCAGGCAGACTGTGAAGGTGCAGATCTGAGCTGAAGTATGCAGGACAGAAGAATGAGTGGTCCAGAGATACGCAGTGTAGAAGACCGACCTGTGCGGATATTCGCAGGCCCCTCTTGGTGAAGTTGCGGACTTATCTTGAAACATTTGTTGGTTGTCTTTTATCTATTGCTATAGAGTTCTGGGTTTAGATTTCTGGTATTACTTTTATGTTTACAGCATTATGAAGAGTTGGGTGATTCATTGGTTGATTGTATAAGGAGATTGGGTGATTTGCATGTACTTGATGATTATTTGATCTTCTTGGATCCAGTCTGAAAATTTATGAAACGTGGTCCTTAAATAAGTAAAAGAGCTAAGGGGGTTGTTGCTCCCTTCTAGGAGAGACTGGAAAACGAGAGAGAGTTGTAGCTCTCTGCAGGTTGTAGCCTACGTACTGGTAAAGGACTGCACCAGTACAAAATCCTTGTAAAGAAGTTTCTAATTGAAAGAAGATAGAGACATATTGCAGCAGGTGGTTTTCACCCACATTGGGTTTCCACCTTATATCTGGTGTTCTTTGGTGTGCCTATCTATTTTTCTTGTTCTTGTTTATTATTATATGGCACTGACATACAAATTAATGATCAATATCTGAAGAATAAATTAAAGTATAAATCTAGAAGGTATATTGAGAAGAATTTGATAATACTAATTCACCCCCCCTCTCAGTATTATTTCCAACAATTGGTATCAGAGCAGGTTCTTCAAAAGGAACTTGATCACTTGAAGAAATATCTTTCATCATGAGCAACTACAAGAGGGAAGCATCAATCAGGCCACTGATTTTTGATGGGACAAACTTCGTTTATTGGAAGGTAAGAGTTACTGCCTATCTTCAATCTCTTGGTACAGAAGTCTGGGATATCATAGATACAGGGTATACTTTTCCATCAGCAACTCCTACAGATCCGGCTGAGAAGAAGAAATATGTAACAAATGCAAAGGCGGTCAATACTCTATTAGGATGCCTATCTCAATCAGAATTTGTCAAGGTAATGCAGTTTAAATCCGCAAAAGAGATATGGGACAAGATTGTTCTGAGCTATGAAGGAGATGATCAGGAAAAACGAGCAAAACTTCAAACCCTCAGGATTCAGTATGAAAATCTCAAGATGTATAATGATGAAAGTGTGGCTAATTATTTTCTTCGTGTAGATGAGATTGTTAATTGTATGAAAAACTTGGGTGAAGAAATAAAAGAGGTTGTTGTGGTTGAAAAGTTCTAAGATCTTTGTCCTCTAGATTTGAATCTAAAGTTTCTGCTATAGAAGAAAAGGAGAATCTACAAAATCTTAAAATGTCACAGCTGCACGGAATTCTAACTGCTTATGAAATGAGGAAAGGAGGTCCATCAGATAGGAGAGTAGTTGCCTTCAAGGCTTTAGGCAAAGGAGAGTACTATGAGTCAGGACACGTGTCAGAAGAAGAAGAAGAATTAAATTTTGTCAGAAATCTTCAACG
>APFE031190550.1:139214-188553 GCA_000404065.3 Pinus taeda | reverse complement strand
ATAATGCATCTCACAATTCCCACCATAACTATTGTCCTTTTCTCATAAGAGCTTCGTCTAGAGCTATCACAGCATTAGAAGCACTCCTCAACCTTGATTCCTTCCTCTTATGTAAGAATCTTGGAATATCTATAATTGCATTTCAATAATCGTGCACTTATCTGTTTCGTTATTGCGTTCTCCATTCCAATAATTTTGCAATTTTGTTTTTGATTTAGATTGGTGTGTAAAAATAAATTAATTGAAATTTATTAAATTAAATATAAATTAACAGGTATCTTTTTATTATATTAATATTAAGGTAAAATAAAAAAAATCCTACCGTTTACAAAAGATTATATATAATAATATAAATAAATATATATATATATTATAAGACAACGTATCACAGTTTGAGATTCCTAATTTTAATTAAAGAAATATTTTTTAATTAATGTGTAGATAATTCAAATAATGAAAGTTAACAATATAAAAAAATAAATAAAAATAATAATTTCAATGATTTGGAATTAACAACAAAATATACAAAATATAAATTTTATTTTTAAGTGTGAAAATACGTCTAGATACAAAAAGAAAAATGACATTATTGTGCAAAAAGTACAAAGTCTAAAGATAATAACAAAGAATTGTTTTAAGATAATGTGATCCCGTAGAATTGAAAAAATCCCCAACACAAAAATTTGAGGGGAGGAGACTCTAAATCCCAAAGGGTCTCTCACATGGACACCAAGAATAAAATAGTACAATTTCAATGTTGGTGAGAAAGGCCACCATATCAATGTGCATGTAACATACCCAATCCCTTAGGTATCGCTAGGGAGATGGGATCTATAAAAAGATTGTTGTCTTAGTCATCATTTTACCACGTGATAACAAGTTTCAATAGTGCATCCAACCGTGTATCACAATCTCGAAGAACTTGATATCTATGATAAGAGTTTCTCACAAGAACCCTATTGTTTCCTGGAGATAGTTCTCGGCTGAATAAAACCAGTGCCCATGGCATCTACGAAATTGAATAAAACTTCAAAAATACTAGTTGGACAAAGAGACAGATCATAAGAGATGAAATGATTGTTCTAATGTCTATATGAGCTCTTGTATATTTCTAAATGTTACTAAATGCCTAAATGGTGAAAATCACTATTATGTTCATGATTAGTATGTCGTCTTGTATGTCATGAATTTGATAAAAAAAAACTAGATCATGCTTTCCAATGTCTCATTCATGGTTGATATGATACACAATGTGTTTATGCTCCATCATTTTGATTACCATGGCTATGGAAGGAAATAGCTTATTGGATCACCTAGCATAGATTGTTTATTGGAGGATTTGCAATTCCTCAAGTATTGTTATTAGATTAGTATGTTTGCACTTTGTCAAATTAATAAATGCATGCCTATAAGAATGTCTAACCTGTCAATAATAAGTCAACTAAATTAGAGTGACTGGTGTATTATCATCTTGCACAATATATCCATTGTGTATGTTTTGATGTTGGGAATATTGCCTTTTTTTTACTTCTGAAATTGATGTATTATAAGTGCTAATGAGTATTGCACCTTGTTCTGTTCATACTTAGAGATTTGAACTTTGAGGGTCTCGAGCCCATGCAACACAGACCACTGGAATTTGGAATTCTTTCCCTTTCTCTTACAACTTGGAGAGATATATGAAAAACATGAGACCATCCACTACCATTGTCATTTTTTTAAACCTTGAATTCCTATAGACAATAGGTGAACCAAAAAAAGGAATAATCACGTCTATTAATGTTGAGATATATGTATCATTCCAAGTTGGTATATCAGATTACTTTGTTGAAGTGTTGTAAAAATTTGTGAATGTGGCCAATGAGAATGCAGACTAATCCAATTGTGTAACCCAACCCAGTGGAACCTCACATAAAGGCCTTGGAATAAAAAAACAAGTTCCCATGCGAAGGGCCCCACCTCAAGCTAGTTGTTTTTCCCCACACTTAAAGTAGGTTAGAACTCTTTTCAAATGGGGAAAAATTACTCTGATTGGCATGTGTACATAGAGAGCGGTATCACCTTTTTGTTGGTGAAGTTTGAGTTAAGCAACATGTAAGTTAGCCAGGAAAAATCTATGACATTCATTAGGTCAAGTGACTTTGCACACAGTATAATGGATTGATGTCATCGAACCCTAAACCTCAAATTTTGACATTTTCCAATTCAAGTTGGAGTAGGGGGAACATTGACAACTCGATATCAAGATGATTTGGCTTGGGTGACATGGTTTGGGGTAATGTGGCTTAGTGACATGGATTGGTGATGTGGTTTAGTGAAGTGGAACGGTGATGTGGCTTGGGGTGACATGGCTTGGGGTGGACCCTATAGGGCTCACATGTCTCCTGGCCATCGATATTTTCAAAAGGATTAAGTGAAGGCAAGCCTCGACATGGACAACTGAGATCAATTAAGGGGGCCTCCCTGTGGTCAATTTTTAATGAGCAAGGGGGTGTAGTTGGGATTAGTGCCAAAACTCCCATCTTTGATCAACTATCGAGATTAATCGAGCCCCCCTATCCCCCACTTTCCTAGACTTGAAACCACTTTTGGGGGGTTTTCATTACGAGTTGTTTTGGTTGAGGATGAAACATAACATATGTTCACACATCAAAAGTGAGTGGGACTAGGGTAGAACCGTGGTTATGGAACTTTGGCATTAGGTCATCAGACCTCAAGGAGAGTCACAAGAGTCAAATTGTGGAGGGACCTGATACTAGTGGGACCATATCAATGCTTGGCCACTAGCTCCAAAGAGCTCAAGTGCGAGGAGGTAAGGAAAGCCTTGATGTAAAGACATTGAGATGGCATGGATTGATGGGTTCCACCTCAGGTCTCAAACCTCAGATCTCGACATTTTCCAATTGAATTTAAAGATGAGGGAGGCAAGGAACCCTTGATGTTGAGACCTTGAGATTACATGGACTAGTGGGCTCCAACTCAAGTCTCAAACCTTGGACCTCAAAATTTTGCAATTGAAGTTAGAGTAGAGGGAGGTGAGTAAACCCTGATGCCAAGACATTGAGATGACATGGAATAGTGGGCCCCACCTTGGACACGCAGTACAATGGAAATAAGTAAAAATCTCATGGCATGGTCCACATATGGTGTGGTAGTGCCATGTGAGTAGGGACAAGGCCACGTGCGTGCCACATGGTGTCCTTATGATGACATGGCCTCAGATTATAGGTCAAAACTTCTAACAGGCATAAATTTTGATCTGAAACTCAGATTGAGGTAAATTTTATATTGTTGGAAAGGTCTCAATGAATTGGTCTTAATGGTGGTGTCAGAATTAAATTTTGCAGACTTGAAAAAATGAAGCTTTTTCTAATTCCATCTCCATAACATACCTTGGAGATCAAGTCAAACAGGAAATACCTTCCTCAGTTAGAGAATCATTAAATGAGTTTCTAGGGGGTTAGAGGTGGCTACAAACTAGTATCATCATGAAGTTTCAACACTGACCTAAAGAGGTTCAATCACAAGCGCAAAAAATTTAATATAACAGTTTAATTATTGTATATGTTGATTTTTGGTTTATAGTTGACATGGTTGCTAATGTTGAGAAAATGTTGATATGTATTTCTCTCTAGAATGTGTAGCTGACATGGGTTTTGGTTTTGTGAACAAATTAAAAGCAACATGCATTGTGTTGACAGAAGACGGTGATAAATTACTATATTCATGACGGATTTAACTTATAATATGTTTCTGTATGAAAACACATAAAAAGATACAAATTATAGTAAGAAATAGAGGAATGAGCAACAAAATGGTAAAATATTATATAGATAGTGTAACACACCACCCTGAACCCCAAAACCCAACCAAAATTAGAAGGACGTGGTCACCATGCAGACCCAACTCCCAAGGTGTAGTTATGGGAATGAAATCTATTTTTTTTTTTTTACTTTTTCCAACTTTCTTAAAACTTCAAATGGAAAAAATCATTGCATTCATCCCATCGATACGATTCCAATGATATAAATTTCGTCTCAATCCAATTTACATATTAAAATTTATGGCCCTTTAACAATAATTCGTTTTAACCTTTACCACATTACCTAACCTCCATGTGGTAGGTGACATGTTTGCACCCCACCATGGACAAGCCCATGTGGCACCTAATGCACATGTGCTGCCACCGTGGTAGGCACTTATCCCAAGGAAAGTCAGGGTCGATCCCCTTCCAAATTGCAACAAATATTGGTTTTATGTTCAAGGCCTAACCCGTGACTCGTGACAGTAGACTAATCAGTCAACCTACCATAGGTTGGGGCGAAGCCATTCAGAGGTCAAGCCCTTTTGGCCAACCTCCCGACCTTTGACCCGGTTGACCTATTAACACAAAATTTGAATTTTTAACTTAATTTTTCCCTATTTTTAGCATGTTGACAGTGCTGTGATTCTTCTAACCTTTCAAGCTTTTCAAGCACTTCTCATAGCACTTGATGGCCAGTAAATTCATAAAAAATTTATAAACAAACTTGGGAAACAATGAATGATAAGCATGACACCAAATCCATATCACTTTCAAGTGCATTTCTTTCCAAAGGTACAAAGAGATGGAAAAACTCATTAGCAGAGAAAAACACATGGTCTCTTTGGCTCAACAACCCTCTCAACTGAGCAATTAGATAATTAAGGTTCAACATCAACAATTTACAAGGGGTTATAAATTATTTCAACTAAATTATTATAAATCAAAAATTCAAACATGCAATCAAAATATATTATAAATCATTCCACAATATCACTTAACACTACTGAGCAATCACTTCAACTAGTGCAACTTAGCACCATCATAGTGAAATAGTCTCTGCATCCAAGATGTTAGTGTAGGACAATTCATCTCATGAAATCATTCATTCACATCCTCATGTGGTCTCACTCAGCCATTTACACACATAAACATGCACAATGATGCTAAGAGTTGCCAACGAAACAAGAAGTATGTCATCATAATTATGAAAGGATCTTCATGTTGATTATTGTAAAAAGGTAACCAACACACACACATTATTGAAATATAATCTTGGTTGATAATCATAAATAATCAATTTCTCAATTCATAACTCATCATTTTGTCCCAACACATTTTAAAAAACATTCACAACATATCAATGAGCTCATATAAGAAATACAATTTAAACTAAACCTCATGTCATGATATCATCAATTTAGATTAGAAATACAATCATATATTCATTATCATTGGAAATACATGAGAATACTTCTCTTGAAAGGTAATGGGTAACAAAGTCTAGGAAAATGACTCTCCACCCAACCATAAACAACTATAGCCAAATTCTCACTTTTAGATGTCACCCCTGAGCCGAATTCTAGAGGTTGAGGGATATTTTCCTTAGGGATTAAACAAAACTACAAGTTGAATAAGGGAATCTGTAGATTCTTCCATATCCACCCCCAAAATAAGTTGTATTCAACAAAGTGCATAGGGAGTCTAGAGACCCACTATCTCCACCCTTCAGGATTCAACATTGTGGTTCCACCCCAAATTGGGGAATCCGGAACCCACAATAAAATCAAGCTACAATAAGGAAGCCTCCAAAAATACTCCAGGAATTTTCCAAGAATAATTCCTCCACCCCAACCCTCAAGGATTTCTAAGAAACACCATCTCCACCCTTGATCTAGTTCAATATTTGCGGCCACTCACCTATTCCACCTAGACCTCTAGTCGGTTTCATTTGTTTCATTGTTTACCTTAGCATTTACTATTTTTAGCAGATTTTCAGGTCCTGGACATCTGAAGCAGTTTTGACCCCCTAAATGACACTTTTATGAGGTCTATAATAGGCCCATGAACGATAAATCCTGTAGTACTTAGAGAGACATTTCCAACAGGGTATCATATGTACCAAATGGAGATAATATGACCAAGTTATGACCTTGGGAAGTTGGATGCATGTTGTAGTACTCAACAACCCCCCAATTAATTTTTTATTTTAGTCATATAATAAAACCATGGGGACCCTTTTTTGCATTGTATGTAGGATTTGACTGTGTTTATTTCATTTCAATTATAATGTGCATTTTATTTACATTTGTATTATTTTTATAGTTTTCCTAAGTTTGATTAAGTTTGTTTGTTAATAAAATTTGTAAATAATTTTTTGTCTTAAACATCTTAGATTAATAAAACATAGCCCCCGAGACCAAGAAGTGTGCATAGGCTTTAGGACTTAATCATTAAACAAGTTGTTATTGTATATCGGAGATATCAGAGCTTTGACATCATAGGAACCCTTTTAGAATTCCCCGATGTCAAAACCCAAAAACATAATAATGTGGAAAACCTCTCTATAAGACTTCAGAGTGTTAATTCAAACATATCATACAACCAAAGTTTGACCATTATAAAAGTGGTTGTAGTTTATTGGATAGAATACCCACATATCTCGTAACCTTCCTCTGCTCCCTTATATCGGAGAATTTCCTGTCAGAGCTTTGTTATGTGTCATCACTCAAAATCTCTGATCTCTGATATGTGATTTTCTACTGCCCTATGATCGATGATATTCTGATGCACCTCCGACTTATGATAACCATTAACCTCTGATATTCAATTTGCGATATCGTATAGATTCTGACCTCCGACATGATATTCACTCTGATATCCAGGTCAGATATGTGTTTTAACATTGATTAATAAGAATTTCACATCTACCTTTCTAATCAGAAGTTTTGAATGAAACCTCAGATATCACATCGCTAAAACAAAGCTCTGATATAATGGATCTGATATAGTCATTAAAAGAAATTCATTATGGTTTTGCATCCACTGCATATTGGAGCTACCCAATGTCGCAAATATTTTGTGTTGTCTCATTTCAAGAGTTTCGATGAGCTTTTCTTTGATCCCACCTGGTTCTTACCACTTGTCACTTCCATATGGGGTCATTGTTTTAATAATTAAAAATCCTATTGTCAATGGTTTTGCAGGAAGTTTGTTTTGTTTAGTTTTCAATTTGATTTTAGGTTAATTTTAATAATAGAAATAATAAGATCTATTTGGCTGAAATATGGATGAACCCAGGGTCAATAAGGAGGAAGTAACAGTTTGATCCAGGATTTCCAAACCCTCCCTATCACGTGTCACTCCTGCTCTGGGAGACGGTTGGGATGAATCAAATAGATCATTCGATGAAAAACCACTCAATCATGTGTTGAGCTCCAAATCAAAATAGACAGAGGAAGTTAAAGAAAAAACGAAGACTAATACAGTGAAGAGCATGATCTTTTTAGGAAATCTGCTCAGTGGTTATCAACAGAAAATAAATCGAACTCAACAACAAGCTAAATGGAACACTTTATCAAATAGAGGTGATCTACATTTTTCATGTGATTCAACAAGAAGTAGACACCTAATTTAATTTCTTTTATTATTATCTCGGTTGTTGAGAGATACATGGAGCTGTTGTTATTTTCATGGTTTCACCTTAAGCTCTGCATAAATACAATCTCCATGACAGGAACCGAAGATTCGAATATGAAGGAAAAGAGGCAGAGTGATGCTCGGGTTTACAACCTATTTATAAGGAGGGAGTTTGTGATTCAATTACACTATTGTAGTGAGAGCTGATCCATCTTTGTAGGTAGGGAATTGAGTTTAGAGACAATAGATGAATTGCACTACTATAACTCTCTATTTTTTTTCTGTAACTTGATTCATCTTTATAATAATAATTATTTTGTATTTGGTTGCATAACACTACTTATTTCTCTATTATTGGAAGTAAATTCTTCAATTTTCAGATATCATTTCTGGTGTATGAGTATATATGTGGCTTTTTAGCACTACTGTTTCCTGTTTATTGAAATTCTCATTTAGAATCCGGTCAACCTATCTTGCAGGGTTAATAAAAAATGAGAGTCGAAACTGGAACTTATATAAGGGTGAACTTTTATCTCCTTAAGTTGCTATCTATATAACAGTTTAATATTATAGATGTTCTGCTTCATACATGTCATGTATTTGAACTATTTCAATATTTTGGCATGAATATTTTGGTCCTTATGCATATGTTGTATTAGGAGTTGGATATATTTACAATTAAGTGTCTAGTAACTACTTATTAGGCATTTAGTTTTTCATAATTGTTTGAATAAGGATTAGATCTTATGAACTATTTCCTTGGTCTGGTTCCTTCATTTTATTTCAATTCACACACGCTTCTTTTCCCATCCTTTTAGCTTTTTCTTGATCTAGAGAAGGACTAATTCTTCCTTCAATTGGGATAGGTCTAGGATTAGATACATCTTAGATTATACTTTCCTTTTAGTTCTACTTTCTTCATTCTAGAAGTCCCTTCATTGAATTTAGAGTGGTTTGGCTGCGCGCTAGATCAACTTAAAGATCACTTTCTTGCCTGATCAACAAGAGGGCTGATCTTATGTCTCTTCTCTATTGGTAGGTGAAAGTCATATTTTAAGCCGGTAGAGATAAATAGAAAGTAACAGTACCTAGTTTAACCAGTTAGAACCACCATTTCAATGGAAAAGTAATTGCTCTAAGTTACTGACCAGGTGGTCTCCCTTATAATGTTGTAGGCAAATATTTTCGAGCCTTCAACATTTTTGGCGCTAGAAGGAGGGCCAGTGAATTGTTTTCTTTTAATATCTTTTCTATTTAATATGATCCCATGGAAAATACTTCCTTAGAGTTTCTTTATTGGACCTCATCCAAAAACCATTCCAATAAAGGCAGTTAAGATCTTCTGTCAAGTAAAATATAATGGTAAGACATCTATTTGTAATCATCTCCTTCAATTTATATTAAGTTGCAATATTTTCAATATTGAAGAAGATATTATTTTTAGAATATTTACCCTAACTTTGTCAGGAAAAGCCAGAGACTAGTTCTTGTTACTTCCAGTTGCCTCTATACGTAGTTGGGACAAATCTTCGAAGATTTTCCTTCACACATTTCTAGAATATGAATACAAAAAGGTGTGTGATCAGTTAGAGGAATTGCGTAGGATGGAATCCGAGACTTTGGATATGTTTTATGTTAGATTTAAATTAATTTTAATGCAGTTTCTATCCAAATATTATCCTCCTTAATTCCAATTGATAGGATGGTTTAGGCATTTAGTGTCTCTATTTTGTGATAACTATCAAGAACTAGAAAGTATAGCCTTTGTTGATAGTGATACACTTGCTTAAAATGATAATTTCGATTCTTCATAAATAGAAATTACAAATGATAATGCTAGAAATGTTCCAAATTTACATAATGTTGATCAAGTAGAATTTCAACAAAATGCACAATCTAATAGTAGAAATCAACAACAATTAAAGCAGAAACAATTAAATCAACTAGATAATGTCAGCAATGACAGTCTACTGCTGAAATTAATTCACAATCTGTTGATAATAAATTGCAAATGATGGATTAGCTCAGCGTCAGCGACAATTTGCAAATTGATCAAATATATCAAGAACCTAAATTGTCTATTTTGGAAAATTAGAAATCATCTATGCATAGAGAAACCTTTAGGTATATATCTTCAACTTCCTATTTTTAACTCTACCCTAATATCTCTAAAAATATTAGTTTAATTCATAATCAATCAACAGTTCCTTTGAATACATATGTAATATTAGAAAATAGAGGAACTAGTTTTAATAATGAATTATTAATTTATGATATTTGTAGAGAAAATTTAATCAGTAGTTCATTAATAAACTGAATATTCTCTTAATTGATAGTTCAATCACTTTCCAGGTTCTAATTTATTTACTTCATAGGAAAAGAACAACTTATGAAGCTACTTATGATGATGACTTGGAAAATGAAAACACTCAACCTCTTTTCTCTTCGGAAATGATTTTTTCTTATTCCTTAGGTGAATCTATTTTTGAAGATAGAGAGAATTTTAACCAAGGATTTATTTCAGTCCATTATAATTTTCAAACATTCAATCATCCTATTAATTTTGGTATTCAACAACCTGTCACAATTTTTAATTCATATGATGATGAAATGCCCTTTTTGGATCATAAGCTTGAAATCTTCCCATTCCCGCAAAAGAAATCAAACAATGAGTTTAATTTTATAATTTCTATTGATGCTCATGGGAAAGAAATCTTCGCAAATGAATCCTAGCCATGTTCTACTATTACTTGTCACATTAATGTAAAATTGAATCCGCTCCATTTTCAGTTCCCTCGGTTTGAATTTATTTCTCTTTTGAATCTTATTTTTGAATTTTTGAGGACATTATACTAGTATTTTGAACATCAAACTCTAGACACTCATCAGGTGCATTATAAGCATATATGAGAATCAATTCAAGAGTTTCAGGCAAGGACATCAACTACTTTTTATTTTGAAATTTTATTTGTTCATGCTTGACAAATTTATTTCTAATTTTCAAATAAGTTCATCACAAATTCTAGCACCTGAGAGTGCACCATTTCATTCTGACTAGCAATGGGACACTTCTAGAAAACTTTTAAATGTTCATTCATTCTCTGTTGATCCATTTGAAAAATATTTAGAAGTTCTAGTGTGCGGGGATAAATCTGACTTTGTTAGTGTTCTGCAGGGTTCAATAATGAAAAATGTATCATTCAAGCTTGGCATGATTTTTACTCTTCCTTCATACTTCTTCCAATCATTCACTAAAATTCAAGGTATTTTTTATGATCCTGTAAACATTTGGTTGGAAGAATTTTAAGGTAAGAATTTTGTAAATAAATTTATTTCACTAAGTTTGTTAATTGTGCATAATAGGTTGAAAATCTCTCTTTATAATTTAGTTTCACTTTTACTCCTATTGTTTGAACTGTACATACATGCAGGAATTAAAATGAGAAAATGGTTACATTGGAAGTATGACTATACCTAGTCATGTTTCCTTCCATTCAGTTAGCAATAAGAATATATTAATTTAGATTTAGACTCTTTTTATGATTGCATTTATTTCATTATTTCAGATTTTTAATAAACAAGTAATGAATCCAATTTTTCCTTGGCATCTCCTTTCATTTTCTGGCAAAATCTCTTGGAACATGTCATAGTTTTTATATAGTCAGATCATATACACTTTTGATGTGCTTAATTGCATTACTTTTTCAAAGCTTCATTGCATTGTTTTTGTAATGAAAACATGTATCAAGAAGTTTCAAGGAATTACCATGACTTGGAAATTTCGGATACACAAGTATCTCTAAAGGATTATTTTATCATTTTGGTCTTCCAATGGAAATTTGAAGTGGATATGATTAATAATTCATTACTTAGAATTTTAAATTAAATAAATTATGATTTTGGGCTAATGAAAATTACATTGAAAGCCACTTCTTCATGATTTTACTTCCAATTAAAAGAAGAGGTTACTTTGGCTGGAAAAAAACTTTTTCCTTAGGTAAGATCAAATAAAATTCTCCAGTGGTAAGTTTCATATGCTCATTCTTATCCTTTTATTTTCTGCATCTTTTCCTTCTGCTTGAATTTTTTGCTTCTGTTTTCTCTTCTGGTTATATTCCCTTATCTTTGTCTCATCTGTTTTGTAGGTTTTCATTGGATTGATTTTGATGTTGATTTTTTGATTTTTTGATTTTTTTTTAGTAAAAGCAGATAGGAGAACAGTCAAGGAGTTTCAGGAAGTTTCCTCTTCCCTTTCTTGTTTCTGATTTTTATTCTAATTGATGGTCTTTTTCTTAAAACAAAACAATATTTAAAGACTTACCATTTAAATTTCTAGATCAGGATTTGTAAAAGGAGAAAGTCCCCAAAAATTCACATCAATGAGTTATCATTTAAGAGGCCTCAATTTAACAAATTTATTTACAAGATAAAATATCTAATCTTGATATACTTTTTATATCTTGTAAAAAAATTATGTAGAGGTCATTCTCCCAATTGGCTTTCCTGCTGGTTTGCTAACATTTGGTGCTTTCCTTTTTCTTCATTTTCACATAATCATATGTATATACTAGAGCATTTTCTATTTGTTGAAGTACCATTTCTTTTGGTTTTATAATTGGGCTATATTTCCATTTTTGTGATCCAACGGAGTTCATTCCAAAATGAAGATTATTAAAAGAAACATCATTATGCTATCTTTCATATTTTCACTTCACTATAGTCTCTGACTACTTGATCATCATTCTGCTAAATGATCTCTCAAATTAACACTTTAAGGGTTAATTCTATCATATGATAAGATATAACATATTTCACTACTAAAGAAGCAAAGTTCGTCAATAAAAATTTAGCATATTTATGACTCTTCTTGTCATACTGATCTCCTAAGGAGTGGATTTGTTTCCCTATCCATTAATAAAATATTTGTAGAGTGTAATTCAAAAACAATAAAAGACTTGAAAGATAGGGGTTCTCACCAAGAGCAAGCCTATCATGATCATAGGCACTGATATTTGTGACACTATCATAGCTGGTCACCAAGCTAGGATAATGGCTTGTAGCCAAACAGTTATAATACATGAGGTCTCATCACAAGCCAACATGTTCACTATTATTAGTACTTGTGTATGCCATTGTCAATATCTGGTCACAAAGCTAGGAAAGTGGCTTTCAAAGTAACTAAAAAGAAATAAAATAATTATTACTTATTCCTCTAAAGTATAAACTAATGGATGGGATACTAATACTTCCAAGGGTTAAAAGGTGACCCTGTCGAGGCTATGGACACTTATTGGTAGCAGTGGAACCACCTATGACATTTGAGTGTATATTTAAGTTGAACTCCTAAATAAACTTTGTTTTCTTTAGTTCAAGCTAACATATATACATAACTGTCTAAAATATGATTATACTCTTATATCTAATACAAGATATTTTATGCAGATGTTGAATTCTAAATGGTTTTTATAGAAATATTTTTAAAAGGAAAAGTTGAGTCCTAGCATCTTATCTTTATTCCTTTTTCTATGAACTTCCTTAGTATTTTCCCAGAGATAACTGTTTCGCCTAGAGTGTCGCCAATTGTTGTAGTACTCAACAACACCCCATTTAATTTTTTATTTTTTCATATAATAAAATCATGGGGACCATTTTTGCATTGTATGTAGGCTTTGAGTATGTTTACTTAATTTCAAGTCTAATGTGCCTTTTATTTACGTTTGTATTATTTTTATAGTTTGCCTAAGTTTGATTAAGTTTGTTTGTTAATAAAATTTGTAAATAAGTTTTTGTCTTAAACATCCTAGATTAATAAAACATAGCCCCTGAGACCAAGAAGTGTGCATATTCTTTAGGAATTAATCATTAAACAAGTGACTATTGTATATCAGAGATATCAGGGCTTTGACATCAGAGGAACCCTTTTAGAATTCTCCGATGTCAAAACCCTGAATCATAATAATGTGGAAAACCCTTTTTGTAAGACTTCAGTGTGTTAATTCAAACATATCATACAACCAAACTCCGACCATTATTAAAGTGGTTGTAGTTTATTGGACGAAATACCCACATATCGCGTAACCTTCCTCCTCTCCCTTATATCGGAGAATCCCCTATGAAATCTTTTTTATGTGTCATCACTCAAAACCCATGATATCCGATATGTGATATGCTACTTTCCTCCAATCGCTGATATTCTGATGCACCTCCGACTTTCAATAACCATTAATCTATGATTTCTGATATACGATATCGTATAGCTTCCTACCTTTGACATGATATTCGCTCCAATATCCAGATTTGATATGTGTTTTAACGTTGGTTAATAAGAATTTCACATTCGCCCGTCTAATCAGAGCTTTTGAACAAAACCTCCAATATCACATCGCTAAAACAAAGCTCTGATATAATGGATCTGATATAGTCATTAAAACGAATTCATTATGGTTTCACATCTGCTCCATATCGGAGCTACCCAATATTGAAAATATTTTGTGTTGTCTCATTTCAAGAGTTAGGATGAGATTTTCTCGGATCCCACTTGGTTCTTGCCACTTGTCATTTCCATATCAGGTCATTGTTATAATAATTAAAAAGTCTATTTTTAATGGTTTTGTGAGAAGCTCATTCTTTTTAGTTTTCAATATGTTTTTTGGTTAAGTTTAATAATAGAACTAATAAGCTCTGTTTGTATGAAATAGGGATGAACCCGGGGTCAATAAAGAGGAAGCAACAGTTCGATCTGGGATTTCCAAACACTTCCATCCACATGTCACTCCTACGCTGGGAAACCATTGGGCCAAATTGAATAGATCATTCGATCAACAACCACTCAACATAGACAGAGATCCAAATCAAAATCGATAGAGGAATTTAAAGTAAAAACAAAGACTAATACCATGAAGAGCATGATCTTTTCGGGCAATCTTCTTAGTGGTTATCAATAGAAAATAAATTGAACTCAACAACAAGCTAAACTGGGCACTTTATCAAACAAAGGTGATCTACATTTGGCTTGTGATTCAATAAGAAGCAAACACTTAATTTAATTTCTTTTATTATTATCTCGGTTGTTGAGAGATAAATGGAGATGTTATTTTCATGATTTCACCTTAAGCTTTGTATAAATACAATCTCCTCGACAGGAATTGGAGATTCGAATTTGAAGGAAAAGAAGCAGAGTAATTCTTGGGTTTACAAACTATTTGTAAGAAGGGAGTTTATGATTCATTTACACTAAATTAGTGAGATCCGACCCATGTTTTCAAGCAAGGAATCGAGTTTAAAGGCAGCAAAAGGATTACACTATTGTAACTCTTTATTGTTTTCTTTAACTTGATTCATCTTTATAATAATATTTATTTCTGTAATTGGCTGCATTGCACTAATGCTTGCTATGTTATTGGAAGTAAATGCTTCAATTTTCAGATATCATATATGGTGTATGAGTATGTATGTGAATTTTCATCACTACTACTGTCTGTTTATTGGAATGTTCATTTAGAAGTTGGTCAAGCTATCTTGCAGGGTTAATCAGAGATGAGATTCGAAACTGGAACTTTTATACGGACAAACCTTTATCTCCTTAAGTTGTTCGCTATCTAACATTTTAATCTTATAGATGTCTTGATTCATACATGTCATGTATTTGAACTATTTCAGTATTGTGGCATGAATATTTTGGTCCTTATGCATATGTTGTATTAGGATTTGGAGTGACTTAGAGTCAAGTACCTAGTAACTACGTATTAGGCATTTAGTTTTTCATAATTGTTTTAACAAGGATTCGATCTTGTGAACTATTTCCCTGTTCTAGTTACTTCATTTTATTTCAATTCCTACACGCTTATTTTCCCATCCTTTTAGCTTGCTCATGATTAAGAGAAGGACTAATTATTCCTTCAATCGAGATAGGTCTAAGATTAGATACATCTTAGATTATACTTTGCATTTAGTTCTACTTTCTGCATTCTAGAAGTCCCCTCATACATGGGCAGACTTTAGAGTAGTTTGGTTGAGCCCTAGATCAACATAAACATCACTTTCTTACCTGATCAACAAGAGGGATGATCTGATGTATCTTATCTATTGGTTGGTGAAAGTCATCTTTTAAGCTAGCGAAGATAGAGAGAAGGTAACTGGACCTATTTTGACTAGTCAGAACCACCATTTCAAAGGAAAAGGAGCTTCTCTAAGTTCTCGACCAGGTGGTCTCCCTTATAATGTTGTAGGAAGAGATCTTAGAACCTTAAACACTGCCCAACTAACCCCAATGAGGTCCACAAACTCTTGGTGTTCCATCTCCTGGGGTTAGGGTTTTGGTTGTTTAGGGTTTTCCCTTGTTATTCTCCTTGTCGAGTTCTGACTCAAAAGTTAGAACATGCGTCTGATTCAGAAGCCTTCAGCTCAGCCACCAGTGGCTACTTGGCCCGACACTCACTTGTGTTGTGAGTGGAGCTCTTATGGAACTCACACCATTTTCCTGTATGTTTCTTTGTCTTCGTGGTGTTTTTCTTTGCTTATGACTTCAATGGGTTGCATTGGGTCACCCCGCCTTGGCTTTAGCCTTTGCTCTGTGGTTTGGGGTGCCTTTTCCTTACTTTAGATTCATAGATCCAAAGTCTCGCTTCTTTTGTTTAAACTTTTTTCTCGATCTTGACAACGTATCGGTATGTTGTGCCGAGCAAGGAGATGTCCAGGAACTCCATCTCATCTTGGATGTACCTTTGTAGATAGTCGTGGTACTTGAGTATGAAATGCCACTTAGAATCCTTGATACCCAACTTCGTGCAGAGGGTATGGAAAAAATTTGTGACCTCGAGCACATATTGGTCCCTTCCCTACTGTAGCATGGTCCACTTTATGTATTTATCTTCATAGCTCCCGACAGGGTAGTATTGTTACTTGATGGCATCTCAAAAAGAATCCCAAGTGGGTGTGGCTGAAAATAGTGAGGATTTCCTCTCGTCATTTTGTTCAAAGTAAGTTTCCTACCATTCCTTGACATGTGGTGCATCTTTAAAAAGTGGAAAATTAATATTTTCTTGATTGGAAAATTCATGAACTGAAAAATATCCTTTCGAAAGATTCAACCATTTATCTAT
This sequence comes from Pinus taeda, assembly GCA_000404065.3. NCBI lineage: Eukaryota > Viridiplantae > Streptophyta > Pinopsida > Pinales > Pinaceae > Pinus > Pinus taeda. The sequence continues at coordinate 172,011 of APFE031190550.1, read as the reverse complement.
GATGTATGCATCTATCTAGCCCTCAAATATGAGAATATCAAAGTTAACTTGTACCTTAAAAGGAGTGGCACCTTGGGAGTGGTGGCTGGATGGAGATGTGTCGCCTATGGGTAGTCGTCAAAGGATCTAGGAAAATTTATCCATCATTGCATTCCTTTGTTGCTCTAGGGCTTCCTCGAGCAATATTTTGAAAGGATCTCTTGCCCCTTCGTATTTATTTTATTCCACCATGGGGGGTTGTTGGGGTTTGCAACATTGGTCTCGTAAAGGTTCAACTAGATCAAGCCCTAACTCCTTATACCCTGACCTCATTAGGGACATGCAAAGAAAAATAGAGAAAGAGCAGAATTTTTTGATACAACTGATCCAAACTTTAAAAAGAATGCAACAAATTATAGATATAACCATAGATACAAAGATGCAATAAAAATAACACTTCATTTCATTAATATCAAAATACTGAAATATGCTTACATACAAAATGGAAATAAACTAGCTTAGGCCATCACAGCTTATCTCAAAGAAGATATGTGGCAACTAGATGCCTTTAAAATGTGTTACAATGAGGCTCAAGGGCCTATTTATTATTTAATAACAAGGGAAAACCCTAAATGACAAAAACCCTAACCTCAAGAGATGGAATGGCAAGAATTTGTGGGCCCTGTTGGGGTTAGTTGGGAAGCCAACTTTGTGGGGTTGTAAGTTGGTCATACTATCTCCATTTGGTGCGTATGATACCTTGTTGGAAATGTCTCTCTGAGTACTACATGATTTTCGATAGACGAGCTTGTTGAAGACCTCAACAAAACACTGTTTAAGGGGTCAAAATTGCTTTATAAGTTTAGGACCCAAAAAAATGCTAATAATAGTAAATGATGAGATAAACAAGGAAACAGATGAAACTGATAGGAGCTCTAGGTGGAATAGGTAGGTGGCCACCAAAATCCACTTGGATTTTCCCTAGCTTGATGTTCCATTTCTGAAACATCTCTTGAGACTGCCTCTTGATCTCATCTTTCTCTAGAATAGAGCATTGATAAATCAGCCCATTGGGTAGTGGCGCGCCCAGGATCAAATCGATGGAGTGCTTGACTTGATAGTGCAGGGGTACCCTTATAGTGGAGGAGAAAATGTCCCTATACTCCTCCACGACCTTGTCCATCTGCTGATGCTATATGAAGGAGCCATGTTTCAAAGCCTGATTGTATTGGTATAGAAGAAGGACGAAACTTAGAGACTCTATCGAGTGCTGAACAAGATCATTGTCTAGAATAGTTACCCAATCCCACAGAATGATAACCTTTAGGAACAAGTCAAGGGGGCCAAATATTTCAACAAGATTGACTTAAAGTCTGGCTATCACCAGGTTCCTATGAAACCCTTCGATGTGTGGAAGACTACCTTCAAATCCATGGAGGGCCTTTTCGAATGGTTGGTCATGCCTTTTAGGTTGACGAATACTCCCAAAACCTTCATGCGATTGATGGAAGACATCTTGCAACTCTTCATCAATGCATTCGTGGTGGTGTATTTAAATGACATCTTGATCTTTAGTCAGAGTTGGGAAGAGCACCTCCACCATATTCGACACGTCCTTGTTACACAACATTTTGTCACTATCCCTACTCTACATTCCATGATCCCGGAGGACCTCTACAGTGAATCTCATGTGTTTTTCCATCATGAAGAAACTCCCATTATGTCCCTCTTCATGAGAAGAACATTTCCCTTTTGCATTATTTCCCAAGAATCTCCCTTTTACCCTAGTTTACAAGACTGATGATAATGACCAGTTCATCCCTTGTGCCAATCTGCAGAGTTTAACACTGGGACTAGTGACGATCAGCACTACTGAGCCTTGTCTCAGTCACATCGATCCTCTTTTGGCAAGTTTTTTAAATATGTAGTCGAATCTTCCAGGTCTAGAAGCTTCGTAATGGAAGTTCGGTAAATGGTTGGGATGGATGGAGTCGAGGAAGTCAGTTTGGGTTCCTTTCCCCTATTAGGATGGAACAAACCCAAGAGATAAAGCCTTCTCCCATGATAAGAGGAACCATCTCCCCTCCATCCAAGCTATATAAGCCCCTCCTTTCCCAAGCTGAACTAGTTTTTTGATGTAGTTTCAGTCTTAGTATTTTTGGAGCTTGAATAACCAACAAGATATCATAGCTTGTAGCCTTCTAGTTTATGTTCGTGGAGGGAGAATAGTGTGTTTGGTTTGGTTTGAGACTAAAGGGAAGAAGCCTTAAAACTTCAATTGTTGGGTCTGTCCATGAGATGCTAGCGGAGGTGTGGGAACCCGGATACGTCGAAGGAGACCAACAACGTCAAGGCATTGGTTGTAATCTCTTTCTAAATTTATATGAAATAAACTACTGATTGATTTCCTACATTAAGTGTTATCTTACATTTGATGGCTTAATATTCCTTGGCCTTTTAAGTAGGCTAAATGAAATTTGTATGCTATCAAGTTTGTTGTTGTTTTTGTTGTTTGTTTGCTTATTTCAGGTAAATTCTTAGAAGTTTTCCATATATTGTTTCCTTCCTTTGAATACCTGAAATAAGCAAACAAACAACACCAACAAACATGATAGCATACAAATTGCATTCAACCTACTTAAAAGGGAAAGGAATATTGATCCATCAAATGTAAGATAACACTTAATGTAGGAAATCAATCAATAGTTGCATTCATATAAATTCAAAAAAAGATTACAGCCAATGCGTTGACGTTGCTGGTCTCCTCGGACATATTTGGGTTACCACACCTCCACTAGCATCTCATGGATAGCCCCAACAATGAAAGTTTTAAGGATTCTTCCTTTTAGTCTCAAACCAAAGAAAACACACTATTATCCCTCCACAAACATAAACTAGAAGCCTACAAGCTATGATATCTTGCTGGTTATTCAAGCTCCAAAAATACTAAGACTGAAACTACATCGAAAAACCTAGTTCAGCTTGGGAAAGGAGGGGTTTATATAGCTTGGATGGAGGGGAGATGGTTCTTCTTATCATGGGAGAAGGATTTACCTCTTGGGTTTGTTCCATCCTAAAAGGGGAAAGGAACCCAAAATGACTTCCTCAGCTCCATCCAACCCAACCATTTACCGGACTTCCGTTACGAAGCTTCTAAACACGGAAGCTTCGACTCCATATTTAAAAAACTTGCCAAAAGAGGATCAACGCGACTGAGACAAGGCTCAGTAGCACTGATCAATGCTAGGCCCAGTGTTAAACTCTACAGATTGGTGTGAGGGATGAAATGGTCATTAGCACCGGTCTTGTAAACTGGGATAAAAGGAAGATTCTTGGTAAATGATGCAAAAGGGAAATGTTCTGCTCATGAAGAGGGACATAATGGGAGTTTCTTCATGATGGGAAAACACATCAAGGTGACTGTAGACGTCCTCTGGGATCGTGGAATGGGGAGTACAGTGATAGTGACAAAATGCTTTGTAACATTCCTTCAAGCCCTGTGACAACACAATCTGTGTGCCAATTTGGAGAAATGCACTTTTTGCATGACCCAGGTTCAATATATGGGGTACATCATTGATGAGAAGGGTGTGCATGTGGACCCAGCTAAGATATAAGTAATTCTGGATTGGCTAGCCCCAACCACTCTAACAGATCTTCGTAGCTTTCTGGGTCTTGCCAATTTCTACCATAGGTTCGTGTTGGGATTCTCTCATATCACTTGGCCTTTAAGTCAAGTCACCAAGGGCGGAGTGAAAGCAATTTTTTTTGGTATGAAATCCAACAAAAGGTGTTTTTCAAGTTGAAGAATCGCCTCTTCTCTGTACTAGTTCTCACATTACTAGACCTGCGACAACCATTTGAGATTGAAACAAATGCCTTCGACTATGCTATTGGTGCAGTTCTTGCTTAGCAGGGGCATCCAATGGCTTACCACAGTGAGACAATTTCAGACACAATATGAAAGTATCCCACTTACGAAAAATAAATGTATTCCATTATGCAAGCCTACTGTCAATGGAAGCATTACATTATTTGGAAGGAAATGGCCATCCACACAGACCATCAACCCCTGTAGTTCATACAGACACAAGTTGTAGAATGATCGCCATCAAAAATGGTCCACATACCTGCAACAGGTCCATTTAAACATTAAGTACAAGAATGGTGGTACCAAAAATGTTTTAGACTACCGCAGACGACCAACAGTCATGACATTGATCACTGTGCTTGACTCTTGTGGGCACAAGACTTTGGGGTGGCCACATCTTTACACGAGTGATCCAGAATCCAACAACACATATGAGACACTCTTGGAAGGGAAGAGAGTTCCAAATTTTCACCTCCAGGATGCACTGTTATGCCACTTGGGACACATCTATGTTCCTTCAAGAGAGCGTAACAAGATGATTTGGGAGGCGCACTACAGTAGGGTTGCTAGACATTTGGGATTAGAGATAACAATGGTGATATTGTAGAAGTATCTTTATTGGTCAAATTTCGCTACGATGTATTGAAGTACATTAGATCCTGCACGACTTGTGCCATTCCAAACCAATCATCAAGAAGTAAGGCCTATATACTCTTCTACCTACTCCTAGTAAACCTTGGGAATCCATCTCCATGGATTACATGTCAGGCCTTTCTTCTATTAAGCACAACAATGACTGCATTTTTGTGATCATTGACATATTCTCTAATATGGCCAACATGGCGGCCTGCAAGAAGGGTATCACAAAAGAGGCCACTGCTAAGCTCTTCTTTGAGTGAGTGTGGGTAGACTTTGGGATCCCGCAGTCCATTATCTTAGATCGGGACAACAGATTCCCAAGTTCATTTTGGTCAAGTCTCTAGTTGATGTTATATACCAAACTCACTAAGTCCATGATGTTCCACCCCCAAACCGATGGTCAATCAGAGGTCGTCAACAGGATGATCGTACACATTTGTGCATGTACAACTCAAAGCATCCACACACATAGGATGAAAGCCTCCCCTATGTCCAGCATAACTACAATAGATCTCTCCATAGCTCAACGAGCCATAGCCTCTTTCAGGTCAGGCTAGGATTTTAGCCATTATGTCCCATTGATGTGGCTATACCATTTGTAGCTACTCAGGTAGATTCGGCTCACGTCTTATGTATAGCTTGATTGAGTGCATTAAACATATCCACCAGTAGGTCCATGATATATTGGATAGAGCCAATACTAAGTACAAGCAATGTCATGATCAACATCGAGTGACGCACAAGTTCGAGGTGCGCAACAAATTTTGGCTACATTTCTAGAAGGAGCACCTCGCTAGACCCCATCGCAAACTTCACCCACTCTGTTATGGGTCATACATCATCACCAAGGTTGTAGGGGACAATGCCTTTGAGCTTAAAATCCTGCCATTCCTTGGTCGACATCCATTGTTCAATGTAGACTGCCTCTGACCATACTTTCCACAATTGTTGGACACACTGACATTGCAAAACAACTCACACCAATAGAGCTAAACCTAGACCGTATGGAATAGACCACAATTGATCAACTCATGGACACACAGATCAAGAACACTTGCCAACAAAGGATCCAACTATATCGATTTGTCAAATAAGGCCAACTCCTTCACTAAGGCAAGTGGTTCACCACGGACCACGTTCAATAGAAATTTCCTCACCTCATGGAGGCTCAACATGCCATAGGGACCATTTCTTCCTAAGGAGTGAGGACCGATCCATGTGGATATTGGTGGCCACACACCTAATCCACCTAGACCTACAATCATTTTGATCTTTTTCCTTGTTTATCTCAACATTTAATATTTTTAGCAGTTTTTGGGGTGCTGAACTTCGAGAGCAGTTTTGACCCCCTAAATGACATTTTTTTGAGGTCAGCAAAAAGACCATAGTTATAGGAAGGGGCCTTCCACAAATCCTTTAGTACTCATAGAAACATTTCCAACAAGGTATCATACACATCAAATGGAGATAATATGACCAAGTTATGACCCTGCGAAGTTGGCTGCCCAACTAACCCCAACGGGGCCCACAAACTCTTGGTGCTTCATCTTCTAGGGCTAGGGTTTTGGTTTTTTAGGGTTTTCCATTGTTATTAAATAATAAATAGGCCCTTGAGCCTCATTGTAACACAGTTCATAGGCATGTATCCACCACATCTCTTCTTAGAGATAAGCTACCATTGTCCAAGCTAGTTTATTTCCATTCTATTTGTAAGAATATTTTAATATTATGATATTAATGAAATGAAGTGTTATTTTTGCTACATCTCTATATTTCTAGTTATATCTGTAATGTTTTGCATTACTATTTAAGTTCGGATCAACCCTCTAGCCAATTGGGGACTCAAGAGGCAATTAATTCCTCACCTAGAATTGTTTTCTTCTGGCTCCCTTGCCAATTGAAACATCATTCCCTCATTATGCAACATTCTTCGTAGCTTTTCCAATATTTTCTTAGTCCTCCTGTTGCATTTCTTTCCTTTCCCCCCATTTTTCCTCTCTTCCTTTGTGTTCTTCTCCTTTTTATTCGAATATCCTTTCCCAACTATTTGAATGCTTTCTTTCCTTTCCCGTTGCATTGTTTCTAGTTGTTTGAATTCCTTGTTGTGCTGTCTTTTTTTTCCAGTAATTCCACTTTCCCTTTTGATGTCCCCTTTGTTGCTTTGTCCCTGTAGTTTGATTTTCTCTCTGTCTCTTGCCTCCTATTGATAGTAACTCCTGCCAACAATTTTTTTTTATGCAATGCTAAATGCGCCACCTACCTGCATGTTCGCTAGCACATCTTACCTGTTGGAAACCTACCCATTATTCATTTTAATTTTTCTTGTCCCTATTTTCTTTTCCACTACTATAAAAGAAAAATTTGATAATAAAATACATTTTTTCCCTTTTTTCCCTAGCTATCATCTATTATGTACCAACTGCAATTTCTATTGTAAGGAGACCTTAAAGTATCCCAGCAAGTAACCTCCCCAACCTCTATACATGAGTGTAATTGATGCAGGAGCATCTAGCTGAGGGTATCATGGTTGGGGTATTTGGTCTCAGCTAAGATAGACAGGTTCATAGTAACCTTTTAGTTTTAATTTCCATTTATTAGTTAAACAACATTTAGGGACTTTTGCTTTTATTTTATTAGTCAAATAGCATTTAGGAACATTATGATTAATTGGAGGCTGTTCCAACCAACTTATTCTTTTATTTAATTTAATTAGTTGTCATTCGTAAAATTACAACAGGATAAAAAAAAGAAGTTATCATAACCATGCAACTATATATGTAACTGCCAGCAGTTGTGAGAAACTGTTTCAAAATAGCTTAAAAGAGAATACACCAAAATTGTAACGGGTTCGATTTCATGAGATATAGAATAGAAGAAAAAAAGAAATTTTCTATTACAAACATCTAAACCCATTTGCAGCTAAGTATTATCTCTTTCCATTAATTACTGTGCATACTGACAAATCATAAGAGTGCATTTCTTGTTCTATCATTTTCTTTCCTAACAGTCGTCCAGGCAAACAGAGTGTCTCGAGGATAGTTCAAGTAGCAATCGAAGACATCATAATAAAAGAGAGCCGAATTCATAGTTCCAGCCAGCAACGAGTTTTAGATATACGAAGAGCAAACAATCAATATGGAGAGACCCTTGAAAGATTAACAGTCTCATCATTAAGATAACTGCATTACATACATAGGTAACCCATAAGCATATAAAGTTTTTTTTCCTTTTCCAAGTAACATTATTTACATGAAAATAAGTTACAGAATATTAGACCAGCAACTATTAAGACGGGACAAGCCCATATATAAGACAATCGATAGCAAACCCAAGGTTTGAAAACCTAGAATGACTCCATAACTATTGCAAACATAAATTATACAAAAGGGTTGAAGCCCGAAGGCGACCCAATAGCAAACGAGGAGTAGAGGAGCTGAGGCTTTCAAAAATCTAACCAAAATACCAGACAACAAGAATGCTGGAGCTGTGAAACAAAAAAAAAATAACATAGGTCAATATCGAGGAGCGACCCTACTGGTTTCACCAGGCAGCAACAGGCGCGGAAACAAGAGTCCAGAGCCACAACCCACCTGCAGACAAAACCAACAGAGAAGCGTTAGTGGTATGATTATCCAACTGAAAAGAAGAAGCATGAAGCAGAGAGGGTGAGGGTTTGAAGGCTTACTAGAGGAGTGGACAGCGCCAGAGAGAAGAACCCATAACCAAGTCACAACCACAAGAGGGAGTCCCCGCTCACAAGGAGCGACTGCCCTTAGTAAGGAAGAAAAATTACAAGGAGGAGGTAAAGCATGGACCAGAGGGCCTACCTTGCCCAATGGCGAGAAGAGTCGAGGACCCGGTCCCTTGTGACTGCAACCTGTAAACCATAAAAATGTAACAACCAGTTAACCAGAGAAACGACCATGCGAGCAACAAAACATTCAAACAGAAAATGCACATAAAGAAAGCCGAGACAATAGTAACAAGAACAATGCCCATGAGAGGATAAGCTACAACAACTGAAGAATGAAAGAAACTCTCCATAGTAGTCGATGGAACAACCACCACAGTGCCCAGGTGAGGCCAAACAGTCAGCAGACAAGTAGTTGTTGACAGAGTTACCAAACCTCTAGGCAGAAGGGCCCATGGCCGAGTGCAAACCGGGCACCATTTCCATAACCCTCACAAGCACAGAGTAACAGTTGAAAAACCCTCACAGCAAATAGCAGAGAACCACAGTGTCAAAATGCCATAGTGAATGATAGTTTGGGGTGTAAGCAAAGCATGAGAGAGTGGAGTTAGAGGTAGGGGCAAGTGTCCCCTCATACCAACCATAGTACACACCTTTTAATTGCACAATCAACCCATATGACTATTTACATTATTTATTTTTATTAATCATAAATTAATTATTGATTGACTGCAAGGGTTGAGAGGGCTGGTCCCATCATATTGTGGTATCAGAGCCAGGTTTGAGTTTTTTCATAAGAAATGGAAGATGGAATATGAGGTCATGGGAGAGGTATTCAGAGAGTAGCAGACGAAGGATTAAGGGAAGATATTAGGATCCTGAATGCCCACTTGGCGGTAGTAGAAGCAGGAAGGAGAATGGATCTGGAAATAGGAGATGACAGTGAAGAAGAAGCTGTAGTTATGATAGATGGATCGGATGAGGAAGGACCTGCAATCAGATTATTGAGGTTAGTCTTGTTGGCTAGCAGTAAGCCAAAGCCCGAGATTCTGAATTATGATGGTAGTTTGTCCACTGAAGTGCTGTTGGACTGGATTAGTGAGCTGGACAAATAATTTGAATGTGAGGAGGTCAACAAATATAGGAGAGTTAAATTTGTTGCTACCAAGGTGAAAGGACACACGACCTTATGGTGGGAGAGTGTCCAAGAATAGAGAAGAAGGATGAATAAATTACCAATTAGAAAGTGGCCTAGAATGGTCACCAAGATGAAGGGTAGGTTTTTGCCCAAAGATTACCAGACTGCTCTACATCGACAGGTACAGAATTTGAAGCAGAGAGGAATGGCGGTGAAAGAATATACTGAAGAATTCTACCGGGTGAATTTGAGAGCTGGTTATACTGAATACACTCCAGAAAAGACAACAAGGTTTGTGAATGGCCTAAGGCTGGAGATATTGGATGAGATAAGTATTCTTTCTCCGAAGAATATAGAGGAAGCATACCAGAGTGCCTTAAAGGAAGAAGAGAAGATCACAAGAAATCAGAATGCCAGGAGAGGATGAGGAACTGGCAGAGGGAAAGGACAATCCTTTGGTAGAGGAAGAGCTGCCAACAACAGTGAAGAGGGCAGTAGTTAAAAGACCTTAGGGACAATAGAAAAAGAAGGTAGCATTAGAGGAAGAAGGTCATATCAGAGAGGAAGGGGAAATGGCAGAGGCAGAGGAGTTTCCTACCAGTGCTACAAGTGCCACAAGTGGGGGCACAGATCCTTTGAGTGTCTTGAAGGAGAATAAGCTGGCCAAAGGGGAGCATATGTTGCACAACCAGAGGAAGCAAAGGCACCACCCCAGGAGGTAGAGAATGTGCCAGAGATAGGGGAGGCCTTAATTTTGAATAAGGTGTTATTGAAACCAACAAAGGAGACCGCTGACCAAACCCAGAGAAAGGCATTATTCCGGATAGTCTGTAAGTCACACGGAAAATGCTGCAAGCTGATTATTGATAGTGGGAGCATGGATAATCTAGTTGCCATAGAGATGGTGGAGTAGTTGGGTTTGAAATGATTGAAGCACCCCACTCCCTATAAGGTGTTGTGGATGTAGAAAGGCCATCAACTGTTGGTTGATGAACTGTGTGAAGTTGAGTTCCATATTGGCAAATACATGGACAAGGTTATTTGTGATATTATGCCTATGGACATGTGTCACATACTACTAGGAAGACCATGGAAGTATGACAGAAAGGTGGTTCATGATGGAAAGGCAAACTGTTACAAGTTTGTCAAGGATGGGATTACATACACGCTTGTACCCATCAAGGAGGAAGAAACAACAGAAACTAGTGGAGCCAAAGCATTGTTGGTGGAGGAAAGGAATTTTTGAAATAGATTGAAGATAGCGAGATAAAATATTCTATTGTAAGGAGGCCAAGAGTAGTGTTGTTACACACTAAAATTTCAGATTTTCTTGAAGAAATTTAGGACATGTTGTAGGAGTTCAACGACATTATGGTGGATGATTTGCTGGATAAATTGCCTCCTAAGAGAAGTATCAATCATCACATAGAATTTATACCCAGAGCTAGTTTTCCAAACAAGGAAGCGTATCGAATGAGTCCTAAGGACAATGAGGAGATTAGGAAATAGGTACAAGAATTGTTGTATAAGGGATTTATAAGGGAGAGTTTAAGTCCCTGTGTAGTTCCAACAGTTTTAGCTCCCAAGAAAGGAGGAGAGGGGCAGATGTGCATAGGTTTGAGGGCCATCAATAAGATTACCATCAGGTACAGGTTTCCATTGCCACAGATGGATGACATGATGGATTGTTTGAGCGGGGCAGCATATTTCTCGAAAATCGATCTAAAGAGTGGATACCACCAGATTAGAATCAGTGAAGGCGACGAATGGAAGATAGCTTTCAAAACCAATGAAGGTCTATATGAGTGGTCGGTGATGCCATTCGAGTTAAGTAATGCCCCTAGTACCTTTATGCGCTTGATGAATGAGATGCTGAAAGAATTAATTGGAAAGTTCATGATTGTATATCTTGATGATATATTGATTTTCAGTAAAACCAAAGAAGAACATTTTCGACATGTTCGAAGTGTGCTGGAGAAATTAGAGAAAAACAAGTTGTTGATAAATTTGAAAAAATGTTCTTTTCTTTAGAGGGAATTAGTTTATTTGGGTTTTGTTATTGCAAAAAATGAGCTGAAAATGGACCCAGATAAAATTGCAGCTATCATTAGCTGGCCATCCCAAAAGAGTCTGTTCGAGGTACGTAGCTTTCATGGGTTGGCGAGTTTTTATTGTAAGTTTATAAGGAATTTTAGTGAGATCTACGCATCTATGTTGGACACTATTAAAAAGGCAAGTCAGCCTTTCCGTTGGATTGAAGCAATAGAGAAAAGCTTCCAGATGTTGAAGAGGAAGATCACTGAAAGAACAATCCTAAGATTGCCTGATTTTAACAAGCTTTTCCAGGTCCATTATGATGCCAGTGGTACAACCATTGGGGCCGTACTCAGCTAGGAAGATAAACCAGTTGCTTATTTCAGTGAAAAATTGAATGAAAGCAAGCATAAGTACTTGTCTTATGACAATGAGTTCTATGTTGTTGTCCAAGCATTGAAGCATTGGAGACACTATTTGCTCAGTAATGAATTTGTTTTCTTTCTGATAATTCTGCATTGTAGTATGTTATGCAACAACATAAGCTGAACGACAAGCATGCAAAATGGGTTGAGTACTTGTAGAGTTTCATGTTTGTTTTGAAGCATATCAGTGGATAGGCCAACAAGGTAGCAGATGCGTTGAGCAGGAGAGTTTTGCTCTTGCAGGAGAGCACGATACAAGTGTTGGGTTTTGAACTCTTGAAAAACTTGTATCAGATAGATGTAGATTTCAGGGAGGCTTATGGAGCCTGCCAAAACCCTTTGTTGAGGAATAATAGTCCATGGTTGGACTATAACTTACAGGATAAGCTGCTGTTTAAAGGAGGACAACTATGCATTCCTGACTATTTGATGAGAGAGAACATCATCCGGGAGAAGCAGAGTGAAGGTCTAGCCAGACATTTCGACATTGATAAGACCATAGATCAGCTTAGTCACTTTTATTACTGGCCGAAGATGCGAAGGGATGTGCAGCGATCTTTAACCAGGTGTAAAGTGTGTCAGTTGGTGAAAGGCAACAATCAGAACACGGGACTCTACAAACCACTGCCTATTCCGAGTAGACCGTGGGACTCAGTCAGCTTGGACTTTGTCTTGGGTCTGCCTAGAATGCAGCGAGGTTATGACTCTGTAATGGTGGTAGTAGACCGGTTCTCAAAGATGGCACATTTCATCCCTCGTAAAAGAACCAGTGATGCCACTCATGTAGCACACCTGTTTTTCACGGAGATAGTCAAGCTGCACGGCCTGCCTAAGTCCATTGCTTCCGACAGGGATGTGAAATTTACATGACATTTCTGGTGCACCTTGTGGAAGAAGTTGGACATGCAGTTGAGTTTTAGCTCTGCTTATCACCCACAAACCAATGGGCAGAAGGAGGTGGTGAACAGGAGCTTGGGAAACCTGCTACGAAGCTTGATCAGAGAAAATTCACAGATGTGGAATCGTGTACTTGCCCAGGCGGAGTTCGCTTACAACGATTCACTGAATCGTAGCACGGGATATAGTCCTTTTCAGATCCTATATGGCATGCATCCTCGTGAAGTGCATGAGTTATGGGATCTAGGACAACTGGAAAGATGGAGTGCTGACAGGGAAGATTTCACCAAAGCAATGAATGACCTACACGAGCAAGTAAAGTCGAAATTGTAGGACAACAGTCGAAAGTATAAGTAGCGCACAGATCTAAAATGGCGAGAGGCACAATTTAATGTGGGGGATGAAGTCCTCGCACATTTGCGCAGAGAATGGTTCCCTAAGGGTGAATACAACAAACTGAAATATAAGAAGATTGGCCCATGCAAAATTCTGCCAATGATATGAATTACAGCTGCCTCCAGGGATAGGCATATTGCCCATTTTCAATGTGGCATATTTGTTTCCATACATTGCCAGTCCAGAGGACGACAGTTTGGCAAGGCCAAAATGGGACACCCAGGAAGGAAGTAACTCATGGATGAGGAAAATGCCTTTAGCTCAACCCCTTGAGATCGAGAGAATCCTCGATACTTAGGTGGCTAGGTGGAATCAAAGGAAGGAGTACCTACAATGCCTTGTCAAGTGGAAGAACCGTCCCATTGAGGACAGTTCCTGGCTTGACGTAGGACAAATACAACATGCAGGGTATTCAGTTGAGGAGGTCATGGACTGGAGCCATGAATTTGTATTACCCCAGGAGCCTGATGCAGGAGCATCCAGCTAAGGGTATCATGGCTGGGGTATTTGGTCTCAGCTAAGACAAACAGGTTCACAGTAACCTTTTATTTTTCATTTCCATTTATTAGTTAAACAACATTTAGGGACTTTTGTTTTTATTTTATTAGTCAAATAGCATTTAGGAACATTATGATTAGTTGGAGGTTGTTCTAGCCAACTTGTTCTTTTATTTTATTTAATTAGTTGTCTTTCATAAATTACAACAGGATAAAAAAAAGAACAGTTATCATAACCATGCAACTATATATGTAACTGCCAACAGTTGTGAGAAACTGTTTTAAAATAGCTTGAAAGAAAATACACAAAAATTGTAACGAGTTCGATTTTATGAGATATAGAATAGAAGACAAAAATAAATTTGTTGTTACAAACATCTGAATCCATTTGCAACTAACTATTATCCCTTTCCATTAATTACTGTGTGTACTAACAAATCATAAGAGTGCATTTCCTGTTCTAGCATTTTCTTTCCTAACAGTCATCCAGGCAAATAGAGTGTCTCGAGGATAGTTCAAGTAGCGATCGAAGACATCATAATAACAAAGAGCCAAATTCACAGTTCCAGCCAGCAATGAGTTTTAGATATACGAAGTGCAGAAAATCAATATGGAGAAAGCCTTGAAAGATTAACAGTCTTAGCATTAAGATAACCGCATTACATACATAGGTAACCCACAAGCATATAAAGTTTTTTTTTTTTCCTTTTCCAAGTAACAACCTTTACATGAAAATAAGTTATAGAATATTAGACCAACAACTATTAAGACAAGACGAGCCCATACACAAGACAACTGACAACAAACCCAGGGTTTCAAAACCTAGAATGACTCCATAATTGCCGCAAAAATAAATTATACAGAAGGGTTGAAGCTCAAAGGAAACCCAATAGAAAATGAGGAACATAGGAGTCGAGGTTCTCAAAAACCTAACCAAACTACCAGACAATAAGAATGCTAGAGCCGTGAAACAACAAAATGATAACACAGCTCAATATTGAGGAGCAACCCTACCAGTTTCACCAGGCAGCAACAGGCATGAAAACAAGCATCTAGAGCCACAACCCACCTGTAGACAAAACCAATAGAGGTGTTAGTGGTCTGACTATCCAACTGAACAGAATAAGCATGGAGTAGAGAGGGTGAGGGTTTGAAGGCTTACTAGAGGAGTGGATGACGCTGGAGAGAAGAACCCATAACCAGGTCGCAACCACAAGAGGGATTCCTTGCTCACAAGAAGAGACTGCCCTTAGTAAGGAAGAAAAATTGCGAGGAGGAGCTAAAGCATGGACTAGACGGCTTACCTTGCCCAGTGACGAGCAAAGCTGAGGACCCGGTCCCTTGTGACCACAACCTGTAAACCATAAAAATATAAAAACCAGTTAACCAGAGAAACGACCATGCGAGCAACCAAACATTCAAACAGCAAATGCACACAGAGAAAGCCGAGACAATAGTAATAGGAACAACACCCACGAGAGGGTAAGTTACAATAGTTGAAGAATGAAAGAAACTCTCCATAGTAGTCAATGGAACAACCAGCACAACACCTAGGTGAGGCCAAACAGTCAGCAGACAAGGAGTTGTTGACAGAGTTACCAAACCTCCAGGCAGAAGGGCCTGTGGTCGAGTGTAGACTGGGCACCATTGCCATAACCCTCACAAGCACAGAGTAACAGTCGACAAAACCTCATAGCAAGCAGTAGAGAACCATAGTGTCGAAATTCCATAGCGAACGAGGGTTTGGGGTGTAAGCAAAGCGCGGGAGAGCAGAGTTCGAGGCAGGGACCAGTGTCCCCTCAAACCAACCACAATACACACCTTTTAATTGCACAATCAACCCATATGATTGTTTACATTATTCATTTTTATTAATCATAAATTAATTATTGATTGACTATAAGGGTTGACAGCGCTGGTCCCATTAATAATTTAATTGTGGTTGTCACAAACAACATTATAGAAAAGGTTCAACATTGACCTGAAGAGGCTCACACATAAGTGCACAAAATTCAATATGATAATTTAATTATTGTGTATGTTAATTTTTGGTTTGTAGTTAATGTGGTTGCTAATGTTGATATGTCTTTCTCTCTAATGTGTGTATATGACATGGGTTTTGGTTTTGTGAATAAATTCAAATCAAGATGCTTTGTGTTGATAGAACAAGGTGATAAATTTTTATATTCATGCCATATTTAACTATAATTGTGTGTGTAAGAAACACATAAAAATACAAATTCCCAAAAGAAAAAGAGGAATACAAAGAAAAATGGTACAATATTGCACACACAAACTCCATCATATTAAAGAAGATGATTCAATTGGGAAGAGGTCAGAGGAAAACCCCCCTTATTGGATGGATACTCTCAAGAGCTTGAGAGATGAATTGAGGAGTTGCAAGGAAGACAATAAAAATATCATTAGAGCACAATAAAGGAAAGTAGAGGTGAATTCAGTGATTTTGTAGATTTGACCAGATCCGCAAAGGAAAAGAAACATGAGCTTGGTTCCAGTTATCTAGTCAAGCAAAAATATTAGCAAAGCCCATAGGAGATCTGAAAATTGGGATTGGAAAAAAATAGGGTATAAGGAAGCAATTCAAGGGAAAGGCATAGGAACGCAAGTGAAGACATGGTGAGAGGAGAAATTCCACTCAATACTCTAGGAAGAGAGTTAAGCAACCATGATTATTTTTATATCGCTGCAACTAACAGCCAACACCAATAAAGGAGAAGTGAGAAGAGTTCAATGTCGAAAGAGTTTAGGAAAGAAAAGCCTCCTACCTTTGATGGAGAAATAAAGAATATTTAAGCATCAGAAGTTTAGTTGTTGGGAATGAAGATAAACTTCAAAGTCAATGACTACTTTAAAAACATGAAGGCCACAGTGTCCATTTTCAACTTAAAAGGAAAATTTTATAGATGGTGGGGATATTTAAGAAATTTCAAGGGAATTATAAAAGAGGAACTATCGTGGAGAAAATAAAAAAAATATTTCCATGAGAAGTACATATCTGAGAGGTACTATGAAAACAAAATTAAGGAGTTTCGTGAACATAAACTAGGGAAGCTTACCTTAGATGCATATACCAACATATTTTTGGAGTTGTTAAGGTATGTGTCATATATCAAGGATGAGAAGGTGAAGATCCAGAGATACCTCAATAGTTTGCCGCAACCCTATCAATATAGGATTTATTTTGATGAGCTAAAGACATTAGAGGACACCATCTGAAAGTATAAGTATTGCTATGATCAATAGAAACATAGCGTTGAATTCTAATCATATTGGAAGAAAAAGGATAGAAGTAACTTTAAAGGAAAAGGACCAAAATCCTCAAGACGTAAGCAAGGAGGGAAAAATGTTAAGTTCGACACTCCTAACAAGGTTGAATTCCAACAAAATTGTATTTTTGCTAGTAGAGTCTGACTTGCTAAATAAAAAAGATAAGATATTTAGGATATAAAGGGAAGGTTGTTACAGTGTTGGGTATGTGGAGAGAAATAAAATTAAATGGATTGTCCTCTCCAATAGAAAAACAACAAGAAGTATAATGTCCAAGAGACAACGACAGTGAACGATGTAGCATAGAGTGTACCTCAAATTTATGTAGCATTGGATAACAGGAAAGTAGATCATCAAGTCTCAATCATCAAGATGGAAGGTATGGTTACCAAATAGCCTATTTCAATTTTAATTTATTTGGTTTCTAAGTTTAGTTATATTATCCCGAAGGTTGTAGATATTTGCAACTTACAAAGAAATCCCCATGCAAAGTCATGGCTAGTCCATCTAGCCACATGAGCCAAAAATGGGGTAACAAAGTTAGTGAAATCATGCCCCCTCAATTTAAGTGGCATGCCCACAACACATTAGAGAAATTTTGAGGTCTAAAATGGGCCTTCTAAGGAATATCATAAAATAATAGTGGAAATAATAAAATAAGATTAAATTACATCATCAAATTTTAGAGATAAAAAAGAAAAACCTACTTTTTGAACTTGCATTTTCAACTTATCTCCCAATGGTTTTACACAAATTTGGAGCGGGAACACTTTTTGGATGTAAAATTTAATTCCTCATCCAAGGAGTACCTATGTTTCATACTTTCGATGGACCTTGCTACACAAACGTGAGAAATACATGAGAAAACAGGATTGGAATCATGTTTATCATGTATATCTCATTTTTCATGTAGAAAGGTCCATCGAAAGTATGCAACATGGGTACTCGTTGGATGAGGAAATAAATTATGCAACCAACGAGTGCTCCCTCTTGAAATTTGAGTAAAACCATAGGGAGATAATTTGAAAATACAAGTTAAAAAGTAGTTATTTATTTTATTTTATTTATCTTTTTACATTTTTACTCCAAAAATGGTGAATCATCCCCCATGGTTGACAAAATCATCTTGAATCCTATTGGTTCTTATAAAGTTGATTTTGGTTGTACATTTTTGTTTTGAGGCCCATTTTAGACCTCGAAATTTCTCTAATGGCTACCCTCAATCAATTGTCATTGGGATCATATGATGCTTTAATTGGCATAGACTAGCTAATAGCCCACAAAATCAAGGTGATCTGCTATAATAGATCATTGAAGTTTCCCAGCGATGAAGGAAAGGAAAATGCATTGCAAGCAAAGAGAAATATTGTCTCTGTCAAACAAGTTTCAGCACCACAAGTAGGCAAATGCAACCAGAAGGTGTGTGCTTTGTTCACAATCTAAGTAACTAGTGTGATAGAAGACAAAAATATCATAATTGAAGGTAACTATCTCTTGAAGTTGTTCAGTAATGCCTTTTGGAAGGAAATACTGCGATTTCCACCAAGGAGGGAAATTGACTTCTCTATTTAGTTGGTTCCTAGTGTAGTTCCATTTCAAAATCTCCATATTTTATGAGCATGCCAAAACTCGTAGAATTAATGTTGCAGCTGAAAGAGATGTTGGATAAGGGGTATATCAAACCCAATATGTCACTTTGGGGAGCTATTGGGTAGGGGTCCTCTAGGTCTAAGTTTTGTTCAAAGCATGTAAAGACTCTGCATTTTGAGGAGCGGAGTGCAATTAGCGAAACATTCTAAGAGTCAAAGGGGCTTTAGGGTGGGTCAAAGCCCCTTATTTTGTAAAGGGATGGGATTACTTAGAAGATTTTGAGCTTCACCCATGGTTTTCGAACCATGGTATTGTAAGGTTAGAAACATATATAAAGGGATAATTTTGCAAGTCTAAGACATGATGTATTGAATTGATGAAACACTTTTGATTCTATTTTTGTAAGATCTTCTGTAGTCAGGCGAAGGGGAAGGCTCATGCAACTATATGCACGGAGACCCTGGTAAGTCTGCAGCTGACTGCGCAGGCCCCTACAACTATCTATGCAGGGTTAGAAAGATTGTATTTGACAAGACTTGACGAATAAAGAAGACTTTGGAGCCTAAATATGTGTATTTTTAGTATGTTCACATAGTATTTGTGTATAAACCTGATTATAGTTTGTTTATATATTTTTCCTGCAATTGCATTATGAAGTTTCAAATACCATTTTATATGATGAATAATGCATGTTAGTCTAGTTTCGCATAGTTCACTAATCTGTTAAAGTAGAAAACGTTGTTCGATTGTAAGAATAAGGTTAAGAGTCCGTGAAGGTCGGATTAAACCCTAAACTGTTAAAATCCTTACAACCACATTGCATAGTCCCTTTGGATGTAGAAACCCGGTTCTAGCATCCCCCAATATCACCTCAGGGGAGACTGCGGTCTTCACGAGCAGATCATTGCTGAAAGGGCCAGTGGTACAAGGTTTTATTGGTTAGCGCAGCTAACTCTAAACCTGGGTCTAAGCCCCTGAAGCCAACAAATGGTTCTGGTGCCAGAAAAATGATTTATCTAAGGGGTGTGTGATGTGGCATCACACTAGAAAAGAGATCCAAAATTGGATAGATAGGAAGTTTCACGAATTTTCAGCTCAAGAAAGAAGAGATCCACGTTAGTTGAAAGAAATGTGGTTATAGATGTATATCTATGTAGAACAACACAAGATCATTTTCGCATCATTCACTAATGAGCTACACGAGTGGATTTCAAAGCTCGCAGACAACAAACCCACTTGGAAACATGACGATTCTATTGTGTCGACCCCAGAGCTGATTAAGTGACTTAAGGAGTCTGAATATGAGGTCACAAGAGTTGTTGATTACTGGGTTGATATTATCCTCGGAGGCTTTATCACTGAAATTGCAATTGACACAACAATATCCTACAGTGAAGCTAAGTGCATATTTTTCAAAGGTCAGCAAGGTAAGTATCTAAATTCCTTAAAGCTCTGAATTAAAATGTTTTTATGTGAAAAGGGTGTTATGCATATAGATTGATGTTTAAAATGGTCATACCTGATCTACATGAAGTGGAAAAATATGTAGAGCCGATCAGGACAAATATATTGAGGGTGAGTATAGTCCATTATTGGGCAAATCAGACAACGAAGAAGAAAGGAGAAATCCTAGTACACCTAGAGGTGCGACATAGTCAAAAACTCAAGGTACTTTTGGGATTCCTCACCCATCCACTCCACCTCCACCTTCACCTCCACCTCATACACCTACACCTCCACCTCAACCTCCACTTTCACCTCCACTATTCAACATGGCTAATCTTTAAGGGTCAGGGATCAGAGGATCCTGATAAATTTTGGTTTGTCTTAGAAGCTGTGTGGAAAGTGCAGCAGATCAATGATGATGATATGAAGAAACCACAACTTGTCACAACGTTGTAGGATAGATCGTTGTTGTGGTATATCAAGTACAATATGAGGAATCCAACTACTTTACTATATGCGACGAAGAACACACTAAACCCGGATTTTAAGAAGCCCAAGTCACAATCGCAGTGTATTACAAAAATTAAAGAGATTAAGAAAGCTATCAATGAAAATTCCTGGGATGTAGATCAGAGGTTAAAGTATTTGATGGGACAAGCCAACTTCTAGATCTCTCATGAATTGCACAAAGAGTGGTATATAGCTGTGTTATTTCCACACCTCAGATTTCCACTATCACAGAAAAAGAATTGGATGCAGGCGGAGGCATGAGATATCACGATGAAATAAGATGCTTTGCTCGTACAAGACACTCATATAGGATTTTAGAAGATACAGTCCTAATTGGCAAGTCTGCATATGGAGTTGCAAGACTTGAAGAAAGGAAAAGATGTTCGATATGAGATGCACTCAGAATTATGGTGCCTAAAGTGTAAGACAAAAGGTCACTATAAGGACCAGTGTCTGGTCTACCCTAATTATTTGGCTGGCGAAGGTCCCAATCCTTTGAAACCAAATGCTAGTGCTAGAACAACTACCGCACTGAGTTTATGGTGTAGTATATACCGAGTTGTAGGCCAACACCCAACTGATCATTGCTATTTACTGTAGAAATATGTGAGTCGCCGCATCAATTATTTTGGAAGTTTTGTCAATCAGTAGGACATGATGAGAGCCTTTTTTACCACTATGACTTGATGATATATCAAACCCCAACATATAGGATGCAAGTTGAAGGCTGCCCACACGAAGAGAATGGTTGAACTGAAGTTCGTGGAGGATTTAAAGGTCAAGGAAGAGGTTGTGAAGGAGGCACTGGATGAGGAAGGGGTCAGATCATATGTTATAATTGTGGGGACACTGGACACTATGTGCAAGATTTTTAGAATCCCACCCAACCTTCATGTCAATATTGTAGACAATTTGAGCATGTGATAGAAGATTGCCCTATTTTAATGGCTAAGATGCAGGAAAAGAAGATCCTATACAGAATATACAAATGATGCGATCCAAACTATGTGAGGATGATCCAAGAATTAATATAGTGACACGAAGTTGTGTGGCTACCAGAGAAGATAAGGTAGAAGGTAAGAAAAGCAAGAGAAAAGAATACAAGGTTCATTCTGTAGAAGGAAGAGGAAACTTTCTTGGAGGCAAAGAAGAGTTTCATGGGCATGGGAGCTTCAACATCAAAGACATAGAGGCAACTAGTACAAAAAAAGAATGCTACTGAAGTAGGTATTATGACGGAGACTCCTGATTCGACTATCTAAAAGTCCTTTATGCAGACATGTATGAAGTTGTTAAGGGACCAGAAGGTGGTGGAAGGGTTGCAAGAGTTGATCGACAACTGTAAAAGTAAAGAAAATCACAACCTCAACAATGCACAATAAGTAAGGTCAACAAGAATAAGAAGAGGACTAGCTGGGAAATGCGATTAACTGCGCAGGTTGGCGATTTTGAAATGGATCAAGCAATTTTGGACTTGGGATCAGATGCGAATGTCTTACCGAAGCAGCCTTGGGAGCGGATGGGGAAACCAAAGTTGCAATGGTCACCTATTCAACTGCACATGGCCAATCAATAGAAGATTATCTCAATGGGATGGTTGTAATGTGTTATGGTGGATATTGAAGGAGAAAGAGTATGGGCGGACTTCAAAGTAATTGAGAATGTGGATGATAGTAATCTATATCCAACTTTACTCGGAATTGATTGGGATTTTGATATGGATGCCATAATCAGTATAAAAAAAAGGAGTACAATATTCGAAAAGAACAATATTAGGGTCGTTGTTCCTTTAGATCCTTTTGAAGGAGCACGATATACGAAACCTGTCCTTGATGAATATGGTGATGACGATATTGAGCACATTTATAAGTTAACTACGCACGATGAGGATTCAATAGACCTTACTACATATGGAAGGATAAGTTGGGAGAAGGATAGTTCATGTCATTTAGACTCATATGAAGAACTAGATAACTCACATAACTGACTACATGAAGTTTCTACTATGCGCTGTAATAGAATGACGAAATCCCTTCACTACATATCAAATGAGTTACATAACTTACCATATTATGATGGGATAGGTGATATCAACGTATTTCTAGATAAGTTTGAAAGGTATGTACCAGAAGAATAACACTTCCAAGCCTTAGATCTGGCTTTGAGGGCTACACTTGCATGCTGGTGGGGTACGTATAAGGATAATATTGGAGATTGGCAGGAGTAATGGAAATTGATGAGGCTTAGGTTTGGTCCTGCAAACACAAGAATCACAGAGAAGTACAATGGAAAAGATGATCCTCGCAATCATTTATCTCATTGGACTAAGGCATGGGGCGAAGAACCTTGACCAGAATGGGTGCATGCCTTTGTTCACACTTTGGATGTAATACCAATGAATTGGTATCTTGAAATGGAGTTGTGCCATGGTATGGCCAATTGGAAAACTATGAAGGAAAGTTTTATTTTGACCTTTAGTTTTGAGAGTGGATTTCAGTGTATCGATGATGCCCTTCAAGAAATTAAAGCAGTGATCTTTTGGATGCCTAAGGAGTCGATGACTTGGGTACAACTCGACTAGAACACATAGTTGCAGAACGCACTGGAGTGTTATCATATGATCATGGAGGAAGGAAAGGAATATCCACGAAGCATTAACATTCCTAAGTCAGAAGGACAACGTGAAGTGGCAGGTCTAGATGCTAAAATACCTTAGGTAACACAGCCTGTTAAGATGAGGCAAGTCCACATAGGCTCAGAGGTGGAGCCCAAGTTCGCACGCATATGAGACTACTGGGATGAAGATATAGTAGGAAAGGTCATCGAGTTACTGCATGAGTACCAAGAGCTGTTCTCAACAAAGTTTACAGAGTTAAAAGGGATTGTGGGAGACTTGGGCATCATGCAAATCAATTTGAAGCTAGATGTGAAGCCTGTAAAACAAGGATCGTATAGGCTCAATCCAAAGTACAAGGAAAAGGTAAAGAAGGAACTTGAAAATATGGTCACAGCTGGTATAATCAAACCTATGGAAGAATCTAACTAGGTGAGTCCAATGGTAGTACAAGTGAAAACGACTAAGAGAGAAATAAGGATTTGTGTCGACTTATGGAAGTTGAATGACGCATGCGTACATGACCCATTCCCAACACCATTCATAGACAAAGTTTTGGAAAATGTAGGAGGTCAGGAGGCCTACTCCTTTACATATGGGTTCTGGGTACCATCATATTATGATTGGGATGGAAGATAGGAGTAAGACCAACTTTGCCACTTAATGGGGATCCTTTCAATATATAGTCATGCCATTTGGGTTGAAGAATGCACTGATGATATTTTCCAGAGTTGTCATTGCATCGTTTAAGGAATTCATTCACAAGTTCCTGGAGGTATACTTTAATGACTGGATAGTATTTGGGTTAGTAAAGAAGCATGTCTCGAGCCTGTGCTTACTATTGGATGTCTGCAGGAAGTATCAAATCTCATTAAACCTGAAGAAGTGCATTTTTTGTGTACCTTATGGGATTTTACTGGGACATGTTTTCTATAACCAAGGGATGATGGTAGATCCTACCAAAATCATTGTTATTATTAATTTGGATCCGCTGAAGAATGCGAAGCAGCTACGCACAACTCTTGGACACACTGGATATTATCATAAATTTATTAAGGCATACGCCAAGATCACTATGCCAATGGAGCGATTACTAAAGAAATATGCCACCATCTACTGGGATGAAGAGTGTCAGAAGAGTCTTCACATCTTAAAAGAGAAAATGGTCACTGTGCCAATCGTAGTGCTTCTAAATTTGAAGGAGTTCCACGTTCATGTCGATGCATCATGTATAACTTTGGGAGTTGTCTTAGTGCAACCAAGGGAGGGGGATATTGATCACCCCATTACCTTTGCAAGTCACAAACTGTCTAAGGTGGACCAAAATTATTCCATGATGGATCAAGAAGGTTTGGCTATGGTGTACACACTATAGAAGTTCAGGCATCACTTGTTGGGTGTGCACTTCAAGATGTTTATGGACCATTCTGCGTTGAAATACTTGGTGAACAAGCTTATGTTGGGGGGGAATCTCTATAGATGGCTATTACTGTTTCAGGAATATGATTTTGAAGTAATTGTCAATCCCAGACGATTGAACGTTGGGCCGGATCATCTACCTCGGATTGAGAATGGTGAAGAGCTGACCAACATTGAAGAAGGATTCCCTGACGTGCAACTCTTGGCCATAAGGATTGCTAATGAACATTTTGCAGATATTATTCACTTTTTGACTACTAGACTAGCCCTTGCGGAGTATACAATGCAGCAGAAGAAAGAATTAGTAGTCAGAGCGACAAATTTTTCTCTGATTTTTGGCATATGTATAAAATGGGCCCTAATGAAATATTGCACAGAAATGTCCCTGAGCATGAATGACACAATATTTTAGTTGAAGCGCATGGTGGTGTCGTAGAGGGCACTACATAGGAAAAAAAACCGTGGAGAAGGGCTATGGTGGCCCACGGTGCACAAGGATTCTAAGGAATATTGTAGTGCTTGTGATGTTTGCCAGAGCATTAGAATACCATCGCAAAGAGATGAATTTCTACTGAATCCGCAAGTTACTTTACAATATTTTGACAAGTGGGTGACTGATTTTGTGGGGATAATCAATCTGCTAGGAAACAAGATGGGTGCACGTTCTATTATTACTGTGATGGATTATCTAACCAGGTGGGTTGAGTCACAACCAGTAAAGGACTACAATGCAGACACTGTTGTGCAGTTAATTTTGAGGATATATTATCAAGGTTTGGGTGCCCAAAGATCTTGATGAGTGACAGAGGAACACACTTCCTCGACAACATGATTGAAGCATTAATAGAAGAATTTCAGGTACATCACCAGAAATGCATGCCCTATCATCCTCAGTCTACTAGCACAGTTGAGGCTTTTAATAAAATTATGGAGAATGCTATGACAAATGTGTGCAACATTAATAGGAACATTTGGGATGTGTGAATACCTATAGTGTTATGGGCATACATGACTACTTGCAAGAAGCTGATAGGACAACCTCTGTTCCAACTGGTGTATTGATGAGGCATTGTAATGCTAATGCAATATATAGTCCCCATTCTTAGAATCACAACAATCACGAATATGGCAGACAATGATATCATGGAAGAACGATTGGAACAACTGCTCATGCTAGAAGAGGGTCACTTTCTTGTAGGATTTCACTAACAAGTACAAAAAGCTCGAGAAAAGGCATGACAAAATCTCCATATTAAGAAATGAAATTTTAAGAGTGGAGACTTGGTTTTGATGTACGATAGTAAGTTCGTGCAGATCCCTGGTAAGTTCAAGATGCATTGGCTAGTCCTGTACATTATTAGGGATATCTCCGATGGTGGCATAGTTCAGCTCATGAAGCTAAATGGAGAATTAATTGTTGGGCACATAAATGGGAGTAGGTTGAAACTTTACAAGGATGACTCTGTCTTTGGGATTGCATGATGACTATATGAATGGAGGAAAATCTTAGTGCTACAGGCAGATGGAAGCAATCACGAGATTATAAAGTACTTTGCCAATGAAGGATCATGTCGATTAAGGAGGGTTGTATGACATTCAGGAGGATGGCGCAGGTGGAGAATGCTGCAAAGGAGAAGGGGTGACTGCGTTGTAGGGAGGGCTCCACCGAAGTTCGTCCAAAATATGACTGTTGCGGAAGATGTGACAAGGAATTTTTCATTACAAGGATCAGGGGAAACACATTTAAGAGGCATATTTGGGCAAATCTGCCACCAAATCTGCATTTATGATGAAGATATGGAGGGAATTGAGTGATTGGAATTTTAAAAAGGCTATAAATATGGCATCTAACTCCACATTCAGGCACTTATTTTGTTAAGAATCCATTGTGATATTTTGCACCTAAGTGTGAGCCGAGATTTCTGCTACATGTTTGGTTGGAGTTGGAAGAAGTTTGAGCAGGCGTTTTTGAGTCGAGGGCTAGAATCCATTACCACTACCTCAAATCCAATGCATACTACTGCACCTAGATCGCCAAGAACTAACCCTATTGCCGCAGCTTCAACAACAAAGAAGCAGAAGAAGCCCCAAAGGACCTCGGTTAGACAATCACCAAGGAAAATCCCTACAGAACTAGGGAGTAAGGAGAAAATAGATCTGCAGAAACAACCCGTGGTGCTCCAAGATCTAGATGAAGAAGAATTAGCCAACATCAGCACAGATTAGTTGGAACCAATCTCTAGGTTTCCACCTTATATGCCGTTGAGGAAACTAATTACGAAGGTAAGAAAGGACCTGGATTCTGTCAAATATAAGATATTTAAACCACTGTTACTAGAGGAAGTGCTAATTGAAGGTGAATTGTTGGCTAAGGTGCAAAAACTGCACATGGAGGATTGGGATTTGAATGATCACAGCAAGTATCCCCAATTTGAGCCCAGCAAGTACCTTCAATATGTGTATTACAAAGAAGCTGGAGTGACCTGGGTTGAACCAATGAAGTGGGTAGTTGGGATTCAACACGCTGAATTACTAAATATGTTGTATGTTCCACATTTCGGGTGAAGTAACAGAAAAAACATTTTTGTGCACCAACTGTTGGCATTGGTACATCTTGGGCATCTGTGGCTTGGAGAGCCAATCTTGATTGATGATATGTTAATCCGAAGGATTACCACACTTCCTCGTTAAGGAGCAAACCCCAATGATGCATTTGTTGGGAAATCTCAGGAGAAGAAGTTGTCTAATCAGATGAAGAATGGCAATGGCATTGTCAAGAAATCTCGGGGCTATGCTATTAGTTCTATTAATGATGCAACTATGTGTTTTCCCGCATCCATCTTGGCCAGTAAAATCATGAGGAAGTGTCAGGAAGAAAAAGTGTTGACACCAATCATATCCTTGGCTACACAATGCAGTAAGGGGGTTTAGTTTAATTGGGCTAGGTACCTTTGTCAGGATTTTTTGGATGACTTCTGTGAAGCACACGAAGAAGTGAAGCCATTCCATTACACATGGTTTTTAATCTTAAACGTGTTGGTAGCATGGTGAACACCGGAGGATTCACAGTTCCCTAATGTGGAACATGATGTGTGCGAGGCTGCAAAGTTTGCCTCGCAATGGACCTCTAAGGAATTGACCTGGATTATGGAGGATAAAATATTATGGGTTCTCTTTGATATGGACCTAAGCATAGTCATCAACCAATGAATGAAATTTTCACCTGCATTATTTCAAGAATTTGGCGACATTGCTGATTTTAAAGTAGATTTTCACAGTGTTTCTATGTGCGCCAAGAAATATTCGGAGAAGGTATGGCATCAACTACCATACTTAGTGTCTGAAGATGAGATCTTCATAGTCATTAGTAAGTGGTCGAGTTATTGGCTTACCCCAACAACGGTAAAGGTGACCGAGAAGGAAGGAATAAGTGTGCAGGCCGAAAAATCAATAGCCAAGAAGGATACTGAGAAAGTGCCTCCGATGGTCACCATTGACCTCGACGAAAAGACAACAGATCCCATATTTGAGCAGGGGACTGACGAAGGGGAATAGGGTGGTGGAGATCATGATGTCAACATGGAGGACATTGATTCCCCATTTATAATCAAGAAGTGGAAGAAGCAGAGTGTTGGCAGTGCACGCAAGAAGAAGAGGTCAGATAAATCTGCCAGCATCAAAGCTTTAGTCCTCACTGAGGGGCACTTTGATGAAATTGGTGATGCTTTCGTGCTGTGATGGAAGAGATGTTGGGGAACATCGAGGATTAGTATAGGTATATTTTGACAAAGGTCCATCAGGGCCTGATAGAATTGCAGGTGTAGACGAGCATGCTTCAAGTGAGCTTGGTTCAGGCAAGCGCGAAGCAAGCGAGCTTGGTTTAGGTGAGCACGAAGCAAGCGAGTGTGGTACCTTCATCCGAGCTTACCATAGACCTTCAAGCAGTCCATTTTCTAGAAGTATCATTGCACATCAAAATTTCAAAGGAAGGGGAGCATGTCAAAAAGTTATAGAATCTGAGCCTAAATCTTGCAACGCTCCCCCTTGAGGCATTGCACAAGCTTCATCGGGGCATCACAGATGAGCTCAAAATATAGGAGCAATGAGCTTTGTTGGTCATCAACGAAGTCAACCTCAATAACCAACAAATGTTCAAGGAAAATCATAAAGCAATGCAGGATCGCAAGAAGGTATCTGCGCGCAACCAATAGCTAGAAGAGGCCATGACCAAAGCATGGAGTGAGCTTCTAGAGCTCCGAATCCCTGTTGAGGCAGTTTTAGTAGAAAATATTTAGAAACTAGAAGCAACAGTCATAGAATCAAAGGAAGAGGTGGGTAAGCTTCGCTTTGAACTACATATGCAAATTATAGAGCTTCAGATGAAGCTGCAATGTAAAACACCACCGAAAGTTTGCCAGCAGTGTGAAGTTGCCATCAAAGATGATAAGGTTCAAATAGAGACTACAGTCAAAGACTGTAGTCAACGTTTTGAAGATACCATCTATTAGTGTCAGTCAGTTCAGCCTATCACCAATTATCAAATATGCTCTTACAAGGTATTGTTAGGGTGTCAAGTCAATTTTTTTTCATTTGAGTGAGACTTTAAATAAATATTTGGTCACTAGCTATTGTATCTAGGTCACTGATTCTCCCTTCACTTACTCACGACCTTCATCACTCAACATGGTCATTGTATTGTTCAAGGTATCATATATTTATTTAAGTGTCTTCAGTCATGAAATGGTTAAATTCCACATTTTAGGTCATGGTCTAGGGTTTCACTCCATGTGTCATCATGATACCATATGTCAAAACAAAAACATGTCCATCATGTCATTCAGTGGGTAAAGGGTGTTAGCAGCTCAGGGAAAGAAAAATAAAGGTAAAGGTAATGTTTTATTTCAAATAAGACAATGCTACAGTACACTACCTCATCTCATCATTTCTCATAGGGACAATTTTGTTCAAATTATGTTTCTGACCAAATGGAGAAGAATTTTACAAATGTGAAAGAGGTTTTTTTCAATGATAGGCCAAGGAAAAAGAACCTCCTTCATTTTAAGTACAAGTGTTATAACTTGAGAGAAATTCCTAAACTACACTTGCAACAGGAGAGTTGCTGCAGTTCTGGATAGTTTTACTTGAAGACAATTTTTCATGGATTTGGAGTAGGCCTTGGCAGTGCTTAAGGACTTTATTGTGTAGAAGAAATTCTAAGATTTCCAATGTTACCTTCTGATCATCATTTGGATTAGTGGAAGGCATCCAAAAGTGATCAAAAAGTTGGCACTACACTTTTCTTAGAGACACCCTACGTTTTTGTAGCGACCTTGGGAAAATTAAATTTTCTCCCTCCTTGAGTGTCAAAATTACATTCTTGAGGAGTGCATCTCATAGAAAACTTCAAGAGCTTTCCAACGCACTATCACGTTTACAATTTAGAGTAGTTTAAGGCCTCCAAAAGTGGGTTGTAAGTTGGCTCTACACTTCAGTGAACTGCGCTGTGCTTCTGTAGGTGGCGTTGTGCTTCCATGAACTGTGTTACGCTTCTACCAAAGGTGCTGCGCTTGTGACAAAGTGGCCTGAAAGTTGCCAAAACTTACCCAAACTTCAAATTTAATCTTGCATTCCTATTCTTTACCCTTCTAAGCTATTCAACAAGTAAGTACCATCATCTTACTCACTCTTTGCTTTGGCAAAGCAAGTGCAAATGGTGAGTTTTGTTCATCTAGGGTTTATGTGAAATTTCATTCTTCAAAGATAGTGCAAATGATGGTTTTGTTAGATAGGAAATTTCAAACTTTAATAATTTCCATTGTTGGAAATAATACTGAGAGGGGGGGTGAATCAGTATTATCAAGTCAAATTATTTTTCAATTCATACAAAGATTTGTATACGCTACTTCAGTTAGTGAAAACGATGTGTATACACAACTCCGGTTAATGAAACCCGCATATAACTTGCAAACTTATAATTTAATTTATTCTTCAGATGTTGATCATTAATCTGTGTGTCAGAACCATATAAACAATAACCAGGAACAGAAAAATAGAATAGACAATCACACACAAGAACACAAGATATAAGGTGGAAACCCAATGTGGGTGAAAACCACCTGTTGCAATTTGTCTCTATCTTCTTTTAATTAGAAACTTCTTTTTACAATGTTTCTGTACTAGTGCAGTCTTATACCAGTATGCAGATTGCTACCTGCAGAAGGATACTACCTTCTCTCGTTCTCCAGCTTCTCCTGGAAGGGAGCTACAACCACCTTAGCTCTTGTACTAGCTGATGTACTAGTACGTAGGTGCTGACATACAGAAGGCTGCAACCTTCTCTTTCTTTCAGGGACCACGTTTCATCAATTTTTAGACTAGATCCATGAATAACATCAATCAAACATCAATTATATCTGCATCAACCAATCTCCTTGTACAAACCAGTAATGAATCAAACAATCACTTCTCTGTATGTTATACCCAGAAAACAATATTTGTAACCAGACACCAATCCTGAACCCAGAATACTACAGCAATAAAGAGAAGTAGCTAAAACAGATTTTAGGAGACGTACGCTATTTCAATATGCAGAAACCTGCAAACATACGCATCTGTATTAAGGCAAACCAACGTATACGCTATCTTCACTTGATGAACCCGCATGTATACGCACCTCTTCTGAGCTGAACCTGTGTACAGATCTATAAAAGATAATTTACCCTTTCACTTAATCAAACATCAGTTATTATCAGATTTATAGATCTAATCATGTGCCAATTATAACAGATCAAAATCACACAATGATACTACTGTTTAAGCCTTAAGATCTCGACCCGTCAATAGTACTTATCCATCTTCTAACGCTCATGTTCCTCTTTGATTCAGATCCAGCTATACAGCACAAACCAATCACTAGTATTTTAGGTCTTACTCCTCTTAATATATTCAATGCTTGGGTCGATGCCCTTGCCAAATGATCACCTTTCCTTTTTATAGTCTTAGGCCTTACTCAAACCATGGTCCAAAACCATTGAGAACCAATACTAGGGACCCAATACCTGGGTTCAACACTTTGGATGCAATACCAAGGACCAAAACCATAGGTTCAAATATGTTGGACTAAATACCATGGACCAAACATAAGTTTTCCCACATGTACGCGCTTTTCTTTGCATGAAAGTGCATGCATATGTATATGCGCCTTTCGATCGATATCCCGCGTGTATACGTGACTTTGTTAAGAGGAACCAGCGTATACCTCATTTTATTTCATTCTGAGAGCTTGAACTGTGATCTGTCATTTGAGTGAGTTGCCATCAAGGACAACACCTATGTC
The DNA here is from genome assembly GCA_000404065.3 of Pinus taeda. Lineage (NCBI taxonomy): Eukaryota > Viridiplantae > Streptophyta > Pinopsida > Pinales > Pinaceae > Pinus > Pinus taeda. The sequence continues at coordinate 140,241 of APFE031190550.1, read as the reverse complement.
ATAGAACCAAAACTGTGTCATAATGCCAACAATCTCCCCCTTTGGACTTGATGGCAACCCCAAGCCACTCAAAGTCATTCTCCCCCTTTGACATCAATGGCAAAGGGTTATGCTCCCCCTGAGTACATGTTGAATTCTTTGTTCTGCTGTGCTATCCAAGCTCCCCCTGACTGTAGGCAAGGTATGTAAGAAGATGTTCTACATAACTGTATTAGAAATGACCTTCCTACCACCAAAGACTCATACATACATCCATCTCCCAACCAAGTGGGGATTGACTCATCTACCCAACGAAGTGGGGATACACCAAGAATTTACACATGATAAAACAAGAACATTACTTCATCCATCCCAAGCATAGTGGGGAAACCAAGATAGGCCATTACATGAACTTGATAAGAAAAGAAATAGATGACATAGAGATGAAATATCTACAGCAAGACTATGATAGTTATCAACAACTATCATCAGCAACATTTGTCAATCATTATTCAGACTAGCAACTATGTTCTCCCTCTGCACCTATTCCACATGAAATCAAAGCAACTGGGAATTTGAACCAAGATCTTCTAAGATAATGCCAACAATGCACTATTAGAAGAATATATGCTCCCCCTAAACCTGTGCCAGATGGTCTCTGTCAGACCCATATCAGACTCTTTTCATCCTGAGCCTGGCCTACTATTTGTCTTCAAACCAACATATACGTGACTATATCTCCATAAACCGGCATATGTACGCGGATCCTCCTTATGAAACTTGCGTACAACTACTTTTCTCTGAAACAAACAAGATTCAACAGCAAGATGCTGCATCAACTACCCCAAGCTTCTGCCTGAGGTGTTCAAATGTCTCCCTGGGCAGTGGTTTGGTGAGTATATCAACAACTTGTTCCTTAGAAGGAACATACTCCAATTTGACCTTTTGTTCAAGCACTTGTTCTCAGAGAAAATGATACTTGATAGGTATGTGCTTGGTCTTCGAATGCATGACTAGATTCTTTGAAATGTTGATTGCACTTGTATTA
>APFE031190550.1:106279-138760 GCA_000404065.3 Pinus taeda | reverse complement strand
CCACTTAGCCATCTGTAATTTCTTTTGCAGCGAGTCATTCTCGGCCCTTTTCTCTCGGATGATCTCCTTTAGCTTCGAGCTAGAAGAGCTCGCATCAACATCAATGATATCTGTGTCCCAACCTCCTTAAGGACCCTCATCAAACATGGGCCTCTTGCCCATATCCTGGATCTGTACCTGTGCTGAAGAAGAAGGTGAGACCTCTTCCACATGATGTGGAGATAATACTCACTGTGCTGATGAAGTCAACGAGACCCCTTCCACCACGGGTGGAGATAGTACTCGTCGTGTAGATGCAAATAAGGCCCTGTGGCCTCGCTGGTATGTCACATATGGAGGAGCACTTATATGCTCAGTCTCAGGAATGTATGGCTGGTGTGAAGGCACTCCCTCATCATGAACTATCTCAGGAGGCAGCTGTAGCGCTGAGAAGTAGTCATGAGAGATGAAATCCTCCCAAGTAATGCCCTGCTGTGCCAAGTAATGCATCACTATGATTTTGATCAAAGCGTAATGATATATGCTCTTATGCTGATGTGTTGGGCTCTTCCTTTGTACTAAAGTCACCATCCTCTCTATGTTGCGACACATAAAGAACGAAATGTTCATCATACGTACCCTCGTGAAATGCATCAACAAATGAACATGGTACGCATAGAGACGCGAGAATCTTCCCTCGCAACTAAAATATCGAATCATGAGTTTCATCAATTGTGAAAACTCATCCCTCAGGAATCTGAAAGGAAAAACTGCGCTCAAGTGTCTCATATACCTGGGTTTGATGTATGTCTCATAGTAGAATCTATCTAACAGCTAGCGTTTGCTCCATTTCTCCCCTAAATTTGGTATCCCAGTGGCCTGAGCAATAGTCTCTGGTGACAAGGTGAAATTCACTCCGGCAAGGTTTACATGACCATCATGTAAATGTAGAACAAATAAACGGACTAGTTCCCAATGATGCTGAGTTTGTGAGATCATCTCATAGTATTGGAAACATGATTGACGCTGAAAACAATCCATTGCAAGTGGGCAAGCTTGCAATTGAGCCAAAGAAGTAGGCTCATCCCTGACATGCTGACCACTTTTGCCACCTTTGTGATACCTCCGTGGCACATTTGGCACATTTACCTCCAGTGTAGAATCACTATCATACTCTTGCTCATATACTGACTCGGTCTCTGACATGTCTTTAGAAACAAGATAGTTGGAATATATATATGTTGATGTATAACTGTGTGTAAAATTGACTGTAAATTGTTTCTTTTGCTCTAAAAATGTTGTGACCAAGGGGACACAAATGTACAAGGGAATATTAGGAAAGGGAAGACATTAGGGAAATGGGGAACATGGAAATAAAACAAGGAATATAGAGAAGGGAAGGGACATGGAAATCTTGGATTTTTAGGGTTTTGGGATGAGGTAGGGATAATGTGTTTGTAATAGAAGTGAGGAATTAGGATTTGAGGGAGTATAGTGTAGGGTTTATGAGGGAATTATTGGGGAAAATAATGGTGAATATAGGGGATGGGAAACAAAAGGAAGTAGGAAAAAATGATAACCTTGGTAACATTTAGTTTTTGAAACCCTTCAGCAATTTTTGCATTCAAATTCTTACAGCAATTTAATGGACAAAGGAGGGTTTTCCACTTGGTTTTCTAGGGCAAACATATCATAAATCCTTTACATTAACCATTCAAAAACCAAGAATAAGCCATGGATATAAGCCAACCTGTGAATTTGTGCTTGAGAGGAGGCGTTTTGGTGTTTTTCCGGACCAAGTTTGGGCTTCAACCCCAGTGCGCCGCGCGCCTCACCCAACGCGCCACGCGCCTCTGATGCATCGCGCACGTGCAATTTTCCACTTCACTTTGTTGCCTGATGCGCCGCATGCCCAACCTGATGTGCCGCGCGCCCTGAAAATGCTCCAATTTGCATACAAATTCACAAGATCGCTTTGGAACGATGCTCTTCACTCTTGGAATGTGGAATGGGTTGCAAATGATGTGAAATATTTTCATATAGACCCCCTTTTGATTTTTTCTTGGTCCATAACCCATTTTCTTATGTTTTGTCATTGACACTTTTTCAAAATTAATAGACTCTGACCTTTTTGGTTTCCTCCTTAAATTTGGTTGAAATAATGATTTTCTTTGACGCTTTTTTGCAGGGATAGTTGTGATATGATCTGGCAAAGGAGACCAAGGCTGTGCTTGGACATTTCAAGAATTGAAATTTTTGAAATTTTTTTACAAAAATGAGATGACGACTTATCTTCAAAACAGAGTTTTGAAGAGAAGTCATACTTTATCTGTACAATGATGAAAATTATTGAAGTGACTATCTATCAAAGCCATCCCTCTGGCTTGCTGGTCTTTTTAGACTTTGCAAAACAAAATGACCCAATCTTAGACCTAAGACCTAAAATTTTGAAAAAATCACCTTTGAAGCTTTATAAATAGACCTGAACCAGAAGTCCCAAGCATGAGGGGAATGAGTGACACAAACCATTCTGTTAGAGTTATGGCATGCCTAACAAAATACAACTGATCAAAACTGATGGGACACCTAAACATGAAATGCACAAAGAGCTTTGATCTCTGACGGAGGGATAACTAGACCGACTCTAACAAGATCCATGAATAACATCAATCAAACATCAAGTATATATGCATCAACCAATCTCCTTGTAAAAACCAGTACTAAATCAAACAATCACTTCTCTATATGCTATACCCAGAAAACAATATCTGTAACCAGACACCAATCCTAAACCCAGAATACTACAGCAATAAAGAGAAGTAGCTAAAATAGATTTCAAGAGACGTATGCTACTTCACTATGCAGACACCTGCATACATACGCAGCTGTATTAAGGCAAACCAGCGTATACACTATCTTCACTTGCTGAACCCGCATGTATATGCGCCTCTTCTGAGCCGAACCTGCGTATAGATCTATAAAAGATAATTTACCCTTTCACTTAATCAGACATCAGTTATCATCAGATTTATAGATATAATCATGTGCCAATTATAACAGATCAAAATCACACAATGATACTACTATTTAAGCCTTAAGATCTCGACCCGTCAATAATACTTATCCATCTTGTAACGCTCAGGTTCCTCTTTGATTCAGATCTAGCTATACACCACAAACCAATCACCAGTATTCCAGGTCTTACTCCTCTTAAGATATTCAATGCTTGAGTCGATACCCTTGTCAAATGATCTCCTTTCCTTTTTATAGTCTTAGGACTTACTCAAACCATGGTCCAAAACCATTGAGAACCAATACTAGGGACCCAATACTTAGGTTCAACACTTTGGATGCAATACCAAGGACCAAAACCATAGGTTCAAATATGTCAGACTAAATACCATGGACCAAACATAAGTTTTCCCACATGTACGCACTTTTCTTTGCATGAAAGTGCATGCATACGTATACGTGCCTTTTAATCAGTAATCCCACGTGTATACGCGACGTTTTTAAGAGGAACCATCATATACCTCATTTTCTTTCATTCTGAGAGCCTGAACTATGATCTGCCATTTGAGTGAGTTGCCATCAAGGACAACACCTATGTCATACAACCAAAACTGTGTCATAATGCCAACATCCATTTCATACCTCTGTGTATATATAAATCATCATATCATCCACCAAGCAACTCATTTACTTTCAGTTTACCTCACCTTTTCACAAACCCTAGGTCATACCTATCAATTTAAACAATTTTCCTAGCAGGACTGTTTTTAATTTCTCTTACTCATATCCCTCTCTCATTTCACTCCATTCAAACTTCCTAATATTTCTACAACCCCTATCCATCTCCCAAAATTTCCCTATCATCATCTCCCTTCCCTAACTTCCTCATTTCATCATTTCCTTCCTTGAGCAAGAAAATAGTCAACCTAAGGCCAAACAACTAATCATGGAGAAAGAGAAATCCAAGGTGTTGTAGAAAGGAGGCAAAGGTAAAGTAGTGTTGGAGCCTAGTGAACATGATGAACAGGAAAAAAAAGTTGGAAAGAATAAGCCAAGGACCAAAGGACTCAAAGGGGCGTTGAAGAAAGAAAAAGAACATAACCAGCTAGATGAAGACTTAGACATTGGAGACGAAATTGCCTTGGAGATCAATGAAGATAGAGAGTATTGGCTAAGTAAGGTCAATGGTCACCTTGATCATCTTCTTGACAAGGGCAATAGGGACAATTAGCTATTGAGGCACATGGCCCACCATTAGACCAGAAACGTGATTTGTAACATCAAGCTCAAGCAATTGAAAAACAAGCTAAAGGAAACCCTAAAAGACAAAAATGAGAGGGATAACTTGGAGATGCTTTCTGAAGCATCCATGAGAGAATGACATACATCATTTTTCACTTCATGACCAATTTTGGAGGTTTTTTGAGCATTTTTTGTTTTTGAGAATTTTGGTGCAAAATTCAGAAATCGAACTAGTCATAGGGCACTACGCTTTTTCGTCAGGGCTCCAAATGACAAGTGTATTGCATTTTTGGAAAGATGATTACCTCCTCTCAAAATTAATTTCATCATATTTCTTAGACATGGCTCATATTTTGAGAAAAATGAGAAAAAGGGGTTAAAAATCATCATTCTTCCACTCTTTTTGACAGGCGCTGCGCTTTTGGAGACACCTTGGAAGAATAAACATTTTAAGGCCTTCCGATGGGTCATTTTCAAAAATTAAAGGTGCTATGGAAACTAGATAGAGAAATCTAGTTGACCATTCTCTCATATCATAATTTGGACTTCAGGATGGCACCTTAAAGTGGGCTTAAAGTCGACGCTGCGTTTCTGCAAAGTTCTGAGTTTTTATTTAAAAATTTCACTATGTAATTTCCTAGTTTTTAGGTTGACTTGGTCATAGTCAAAACTCATGATGTAATTGCAGTAGTTCGAGGTTATATGATGTAATCATAAATAAGCAAACATGATAGGTATTTTTTATGGTTAATTAGGGCTCATAAAGGAAGCAAATTTCAAAACAAAGTCTAAGAGAAGAGTTTGTATTTGACGTTCTCACTCTTGTAGAATTTTCTAGAATTTTTCCTACAAATCAGCTAGCTTTGATACCATGTAGAACTTTTTCTACAAATCAGCTAGCTTTGATACCATGTAGAAATTTCCCGCCTGTAGATTAACCTGGTAATGCAATGTACTAAAGAAAAGCACTTGATCTACTTCTACAAACAATTTAGTGGAAGCTTAATCGAACTTGAGCAACATCAATAAGAACACATATAACTAATATGGAGAAATCAAACACATATAACATAGAAGATATAACCAGGGGAAAGCACCAGCCTAAAACCCCATCTTTGTATTATCATACAAGTGGAAATATGTTTGGATTACACAAAACCTTAGCTTGGAAGCTATCCATTTCTCAGTACAATCTCTTTGCTACTCATAGACAATCAAAGGCTTCTAACAAACCTTCTCCTTTGCTCTCCAAGCCTCCTATTTCTATGCACAGTTTTTCTTGGGTCCTCCAGCTGCAACCTGTGTGATTCTCACCTCACACACAACACTGACCTGTGAAATAACTGCACAAACCTGAAGGAGATAAATCCTCATCATGGATGAGCTTCCTTTATAGGAAAAATATTCATCCAACTGATAGTACATTGTCCCTTCTCTGATCTCAATTGGCTCTCTGTCTAAACTGACATGCATCAGTTATCCATGAGAGAATACTCAGTTATCTGAAAATAACAGTTGTCACATGCATGCAAGCATCAACAAACTATATCTCATTAATTTAACAACTTGTTAAACTAATCTAACTAAACTTGACTAAGTTAAACTAAGTCAACTGATCCTATCAATATAGAACTCATCCTTAATTCCTCAATCAATGGAGCAAATCAAGTACACATTCCCCAATTAGTGGAGAAATTATTGCATGTTCTCACAAAGACTTCAAGTTTGATTTTCTTTAACTAATTAACTCATGGATAATTCATTAACTAATATTCAAACTGCTAGTAAGACCAAATTTGAATTTTACTTCCTATTTTAGACTAGGGATTGTCTAAAAATAGGAATCCAACTTGAACAGCTAAAAATAGAACTTCTATTTTTACCACTTCCATTTTTCATTCCCTGTTGCCCAATCCAAAAGTGATGCCCAAACTACTATTTTTAGCAGTGCTATTTTTAGCACTTCTATTTTTAGCAATTTCTTGTTGCCATTTTTCAACACTCCCTCTCAACAAGAAAGGCTTCCTCTCGAACCTGATGCTATACCTCTGGAATGTTCTACATGCAACACATCTACCAAGTGTGGTTGCTCCAGCAACTCTCAGAACAAAAAAGACTCCTAACTAACCTCTCTGTTGGGCTAGAAACATACTCTGATGCTAAAGCTCTACTTGCTAGTGACAAGTGCTCCCTCTCTGACCTCTGTGCTAGTGCAACATCTCCATACATCTCACACCATTGCACCCTTCTCTGTGCTACCCTACACTGTGCAACACACTTGTGCCTCTCGCATTGCTGCAGCTTGCATGCTCTATGCTGTCCTGGGATTCCCTGCACTGTAGCTATCTCTATTGCTCCATCTGCATATGTCTCTACCCAATTAGTCAGTTCCTGCTACTCCACATCGGGGTTCCCATAGCAAGGTCTCATCCAAGAGGTTGGGAACCTCAAGGATCCTGCCCCTCCTCCTTGGGATGATCACTCTACATCGCCCCACCTTCTACCTGGAGGTATGGATGCATGTGATCCCTCTGCCCACCTGGCTCAAAGTTTCCCCCTACTAAAGGTCTCTGCATGATTAGATGTCTCTACTCTATCTCCTCTCAACTTCTCTAGTTGTGGCTACTCCACAACCTCTTGAAGCTACTGCACCAATCGTGGCTCCTCCACAATCATTTGAGACTTCTTCTGGTGCTGCATGTTGAGAGGTAATTTACTCTCCCTCTCAACCACCAAGTATCTAACCTTTGCCTTACTCCTCAAGGGTTTGCATGCATCTTGTACCTCAACTACATATAGGTTCTTAGCTAGCACACCAATCTGTTTCCACTTTCCCACCGTCACAGAATTTTCTAGAAAAAGAGTTGATTTTAAACCAGCGATATCTTCCTCATCTGAACTTCGATTCAGCTGATTTTTTTTTTTTTGAATTTGGGTATTTTTCCATAAGGAATCTAAATCTTCTATCTGTTTTGGAAAATTTCGTACAAAAATTTTCGGATCTACTCTGCAAACTCTCAGCCCAAAACTCAAAAATTTGAAATTTCCTCTCAGTATACTGTTCTTCCTTGATCACCTGTGCTCTGATACCATGTAGAATTTTTTAGAATTTTTCCTACAAATCAACTAGCTTTGATACCATGTAGAACTTTTCCTACAAATCAACTAGCTTTGATACCATGTAGAACTTTTTGTACAAATAAGCTAGCTTTGATACCATGTAGAAATTTCCCACCTGTAGATCAACCTGGTAATGCAATGTACTAAAGCAAATTACTTTATCTAATTCTACAAACAATTTAGCAGAAGCTTAATCCAACATGAGCAACATCAATAAGAACATATATAACTAATATGGAGAAATCAAACACACATAACACAGAAGATATAACCAGGGGAAAGCACTAGCCTAAAACCCCATCTCTGTATTATCATACAAGTGGAAATATGTCTGGATTACACAAAGCCTTAGCTCATAAGCTATCTAGCTCTCAGTACAATCCCTCTGCTGCTCATAGACAGTCAAAGGCTTCTCACAAACCTTCTCCTCTACCCTCCAAGCCTCCTATTTCTATGCATATTTTTTCCTTGGTCCTCCAGCTGCAACCTGTGTGATTCTCACCTCACACACAACACTAACCTCTGAAATAATTGCACAAACCTGAAGGAGATAAATCTTCATCATGGATGAGCTTCCTTTATAGGAAAAATATTCATCCAACTAATAGTACACTGTCCCTTCTCTAATCTCAACTAGGTCTCTGTCTGAATTGACATGCATCAGTTATCCACGAGAGAATACTCAGTTATCTGAAAATAACAGTTGTCACATGTATGCAAGCATCAACAAACTGTATCTCATTAATTTAACAACTTGTTAAATTAATCTAACTGAACTTGACTAAGTTAAACTAAGTCAACTGATCCTCTCAATATATAACTCATCCTTGACTCCTCAATCAATGGAGCAAATCAAGGACACATTCCCCAATCAGTGGAGAAATTATTGCATGTTCTCACAAAGACTTCAAGTTTGATTTTCCTTAACTAATTAACTCATGGAGAATTAATTAATTAATATTCAAATTGTTGGTAAGACCAAATTCGAATTTTACTTCTTATTTTAGATTAGGGACTGTCTAAAAATAGGAATCCAACTTCAACTGCTAAAAATAGAACTTCTGTTTTTTGCACTTCCATTTTTCATTCCCTGTTGCCCAATCTAGCACTAATTCCCAAACTGCTATTTTTAGCAGTGCTATTTTTAGCAATTTCTTGTTTCCATTTTTCAACAACTCTCACCTGTTGGTTGAGAGAATCTTGGAAATAGTTCCAACACATAGGAATTCGACTCTTGAAGGTGGGGAAGTTGTTTGATTGAGTCTATATGTATCATTTCTCATTCAGAGAGAGGGGTTGGACTTTTGTGGAGAGGCTTGGTACCTTATGTTCTGTTACAACTAATACAGGAGAAGTTGCAACTATATTTCAGGAATACTTGTTCAGTGAGTCTATGGTGTTAGTTTTATTTTAGATCATCTTCTAATTGATGAAATCATCTTTATTTTCATGCTTTATCTTCTTCCTATGATTTTCCTTGCAATTATATAGACAAAACACTTAGATTTAAGCTCTGTTTATGTGGAAATCATGCTTGTGTTTCTTTTCTTCTAAGACTAATGAATTCATGATTTCACATGCTCATTATGTTCTCTTAAACTCTCAGACCTACACTACATTGACAACACTTTAAGTTCACCATAGCACATTGATATATAGCTCCTCTTTATACCTATCATTGCATATTTGAAGATTTGATCTAATTACCTATTCTAATCCCTACTCCAGCAAACTAAAAACCCTAAATTCACAAATACTCAAACAAGACTTCTATATGTAGCCTAAAATATGTTTCTTTTAGTTATTCATTGAGAAATACTTAGAGAGATACCTCTCTACTTCACTAGGGCTAGCTACTGAACTGAAAGTGGTTCGAGGTCACCTCTTTCGATCTCCTCCTCAACCTAGGAAATTGTAGGGGATAACATTTTCACGTTGTTGCTGGGGAATGAAAGATCATATCTTCCATAGGAAAGAATGACAAAGATTAGATCTGATTGCTGGTGGTGAATAGTGATCAGACCCAAGAAAGGCTCTGCATATTTCACCTAGCGAATCCAGTGTCGAATAATCCAAAGGTTTAGAATTCTCATGGCGACTCCACTATTCAAAAATCAGTAGTTTGAATAACATTTTTGGTGACTTAAATATTTTCAAAATGGATTCAACTTCTTGAAGGTATTCTCCTATGAATCGAGCTCATAATCCTGGTTTTCGGAATCGTATTCCTTTTATAGATTGGAAAACATGGCTGCTAAAGTTTAAAGTCTAGGACGGAGAAGATGGTAGTTTGCATTTGGTCAAATTTCATTTTCATACACAGATTAAAGACTAAGTTTCTTGAAGATTGTCTGATGAATATCTTCATGGCTACCTTGGAGGAAATAGTGAGGAAATGGTATGAGAGTCTACCATCTTCTAGTTTATGTTCTCTAAAGGATTTTCATTCAATTTTCTTTCAACATTATCAAAGCTGTAATTTTTCGTTATCAATGATGGATAGATGTTGTGAGATTTCTGAAAATTTAATTAAATTCCCTGAAAATTTGTATGGGGATAAAGAGTGTATGGAAGAAGATATATTATAAGCCCTTTATGACTTTTCCTCCTAACAAGAATTAACAGCTTCCTGCTTGGATAAAGCAGACCGGGATCAAAATAGGGAAAGGCCTATTTCCGATCTTGAAAATGAAAATCACCAAGTGAATGTTGATTTCTATAAAACTTAGCGTTATCCTCTGTCTGAAGATGAAATAGATTAGCTCCTGAAAAGCCATGTTACAACCCAAATTAAGGCAGGTTTGCAGTGTTCACACAGTCAAGAATGTGTGAGTGAAATTTCTTCCATTATTGAAAATGAAAATCTGGGTTTAAATGATGACAGACATGAGGCTGACGAAACTATATAGAAAATGATTGTGAGTAAGAAAATTTGTGATGTAGATTTCCTACAAGAAGATCAGCAAACAGGGACTATTTTCTTTCATGAAGAGGATAGGGCTAACATGTTTAATAATCTTGAAGAATGTTTTATTTTCAAGGATGAATTAGACTATGAATTGGAAGAGTATGAGTTCGAGATAGATAGTATGCCAGAGATAGAATCAGAGTTTCTCATTCTTGAGGAATTTACATCCAACACTCAGGTGGTAGAAAGTCATACTTCCCTATGCCTTCCTATGGATCAACAACCAAGTATTCTTTCATATCAAAATGAAAGGAGTACTTGTATTGTTGCTGGATTTCAAGACAAGGTAACATTTCATATTTTTAGGGATCCTTACAGAGATTTGTTGCAAGCATCTCAGAAGATGAATTTTATTGTATTTATGGATCATGAGCACATGTTCAATGGACACTCAGAGTGCCTTAGCTTTAGTTTTTCTTCCTGCTCAAGGAAAATACGAGCACAATTCAAATAAGTAGCCATTTGTTGGATTGGTTACACTGGAGGGATCATTACACATGATTGTATATATATCTTCAGTAGGTGGGCGGTTATCATAAGGATTTGAAGCCTGAGGTGAAGGCCCTAAGATCCCAATGGTATGCTACCATAAGCAAGTTTATTTAGTTTTAGAGTTTTGTCAAGGTCAATTAGTCAGTCAGTTTTTAGTTTGAGTTTAGTCATTGCAATTTGACTCCATGCCCATTGGATAAGGCTACTAGGTCTATGGTGTTCTTGACACCTCCAAGGAGCTGTCATCCCTAGCTAGAGCCAATGTTAGTGTCAGTTAGTTCATCCTGTCACCAGTGATCAAATATGCTCTTACAAGGTGTTGTTAGGGTGTCAAGTCAAATTTCTATCATTTCAGTGAGTCTTCAAATAAAAATTTGGTCACTAGTTGTTGTGTCTAGGTCACTGCTGCTCCCTTCACTTACTCACGGTATTCATCACTCATCATGGTCATTGTCTTCTTCAATGTATCATATCTTCATTTAAGTGTCTTGGGTCATGAAATGGTTAAATTTCTCATTTTAGGTCATGGTCTAGGGTTTCACTCCATGTGTCATCATGATACCATATGTCAAAACAAAAACATGTCCATCATGTAATTCAGTGGGTAAAGGGAGTTAACAACTTAGGGAAAGAAAAATAAATGTAAAAGTAATGTTTTATTTCAAATAAGACAATGTTGCAATACACTACCTCATCTCATCATTTCTCATAGGGACAATTTTCTTCAAATTATGTTTTTGACCAAATGGAGTAGCATTTTGCAAAAGTGAAAAAGGTTTTTGTCAATGATAGGCCAAGGAACAAGAACCTCCTTCATTTTATGCACAGGTGTTATAACTTGAAAGAAATGCTCAAACTACATTTACTACAGGAGAGTTGTTGCACTTCTGGACAATTTGACTTCAAGATAGTTGTTCAGAGATTTGGAGCAGGTGTTGGTAGTGATTAAGGACTCTATTGTGTAGAAGACATACTATGATTTCCAATGGTACCATCATATCATGATTTGGATTAGTGGAAGGCATCCAAAAGTGCTCTGCAAGTTGGCGTGGCACTTTTGTGAGAGATACCCTGTGTTTTTGAAGTGACCTTGGGAAACGTAATTTTTCTCCCTTATGGATTGTCCAAATTACATTCTTGAGGTGTCTATCTTGTAGCAGACTTCAAGATCTTTCCAATGAGATATAAAGTTCACAATTTGGAGTAGTTTAAGGCCTCCAAAAGTGGGTTGTAATTTGGTGCTATGCTTCTATGAACTATGTTGCGCTTCCATGAACTACATTGCGCTTCCATGAATTGTGTTGCACTTCTGCCAATGGTGTTGCGCTTGGGACAGAGTGGCTCGAAACTTGCCAAAAATCACCCAAAATTCAAATTTAAGCTTGCATTCCTATTCTTTACCCTTCTAAGCTGTTCAACAAGTAAGTACCATCATCTTACTCACTCTTTTCCTTTGGCAAAGCAAGCGCAAATGGTGAGTTTTGTTCATCTAGGGTTTATGTGAAATTTTATGCTTCAAAGTTATTATAAATGATGGTTTTGTCAGATAGGAAATTTCAAAATTTAATACTTTCCATTTAATAACTTTGTGTATATATAAATCATCATCTCATCCACCAAACAACTCATTTACTTTCAATTTACCTCACCTTTTCACAAACCCTAGCTCATACCTATCAATTTAAACAATTTTCCTAGCAAGACTATTTTTTAATTTCTCTTACTCATCTCCCTCTCTCATTTCACTCCATTCAAACTTCCTAAGATTTCTAAAACCCCTATAAATCTCCCAAAACTCCCCTATCATCATCTCCCTTCCCTAACTTCCTCATTTCATCATTTCATTCCTTGAGCAAGAAAATAGTCAGCTTAAGGCCAAACAACTAATCATGAAGAAAGAGAAATCCAAGGTGTAGAAGTAAGGAGGAAAAGGTAAAGTAGTGTTGGAGCTTGGTGAACATGATGAACATGAAAAACAATTTGGAAAGAAAAAGCCAAGCACCAAAAGACTCAAAAGGGCATTGAAGAAAGAAAAAGAACATAACCTGCTAGATGAAGACTTAGACATTGAAGATAGAATTGCCTTGGAGATCAATGAAGATAGAGAGTATTAGCTAAGTATGGTCAATGGTTTCCTATATCAGTTTCTTGAAAAGGAAAATAGGGACAATTAACTATTGAGGCACATGGCCCACCATTATCAGACCAGAAACATGATTTGCAACATCAAGCTCAAGCAATTGAAAAACAAGCTAAAGGAAACCCTAAAAGACAAAAATGAGAGGGATAACATGAAGAAGCTTGCTGAAGCATCCATGAGAGCATGAAACAACTCATTTTTCACTTCATGATCAATTTTGGAGGTTTTCTGAGCATTTTTCATTTTTTGAGAATTTTGGTGCAAAATTTAGAAATTGAACTAGTCACGAAAACATAGTGTCTTGGCATTGCGCTTTTTCCTCAGGGCTCCAAATGATAAGTGTATTACATTTTTGGAAATATGATGACCTACTCTCAAAACCATTTCATCATATTTCTTAGAAAGGGCTCATATTTTGAGAAAAAGGAGAAAAAGGGGTAAAAAATCATCATTCTGCCATTCTTTTTGACAAGCGCTGCACTTTTGGAGATACCTTGGGAGAATAAACTTTTGAAGGCCTTCTAATTGATCATTTTCAAAAATTAAAGGTGTTATGGAAACTAGAAAGACAAGACTAGTTGACCATTCTCTAAGATATCAATGTGTACTTAATGAAGGAACCTTAAAGTGGGCTCAAAGGCGGCATTGCGCTTCTGCAAATTTCTGAGTTTTTATTTAAAAATTTCACTGTGTAATTTCCTAGTTTTTAGTTTGACTTGGTCAAATTCAAAACTCATGATGTAATTGTAGTAGTTTGAGGTTAGATGATGTAATCATAAATAAATATACATGATAGGTACCTTTTATGGTTAATTAGGCCTCATAAAGGAAGCAAAATTCAAAACAAAGTCTAAGAGAAGAGTTTGTATTTAACCTTCTCACTCTCACCTATTGGTTGAGAGAATCTTGGAAACAGTTCCACCACCTAGGAGTTTGACTCCTGAAGGCATGGAAGCTATTTTATTAAGTCTATATGTATCATGTCTCATTCAGAGAGTGGGGTTGGACTTTTGTGGAGAGGCTTGGTACCTTGTGTTCTCTTACAACTAATACAAGAGCAATTGTAGCTATATTTCAGGAATACTTGTTCAATGAGTCTATGATGTGGAAATCATGCTTCTGCTTCTTTTCTTCTAAGACTAATGACTTCATGCTTTCACATGCTATTATTTTCTCTTAAACTCTTAGACCTACACTACATTGACAACACTTTAAGTTCTTCATAACACACTGATATCTAGCTCCTCTTTATACCTATCACTGCATACTTGAATCCTTGACCTAATTACCTGTTCTAAACCCTAGTCTAGCAAACTAAAAACCCTAAATTCACAAATACTCAAAAAAGACTTGTATATCTATCCTAAAACCTATTTCTTTCAATTATTCATTGACAAATCCTTAGATAGATCCCTCTTTGGTTCAGTAGGGCTAGCTACTAAACTGAAAGTGGTTCGAGGTTACCTCTTTCGATCTCCTCGTTAGCCTAGGAAATTGTAGGGGATAACACCATGGAAGTGTGTATTTTGCTGCAGGAGGACCCACATGTGAAGAATATTGAAGAAGAGATCAGAGACAAGCACCTACAGTTCAATGAGCTTAAATTTGCGACACGGACCTTAGCACCTGTGCAACGGTTTGGTCGTCTCTAGGAAGCAACACTTCTGCAGGGACAGATCGATGAGTTGCAAAGAAATGCAAAAATAATCTTCGCATAGACACAACCTTGGGTAGATGAGGCCCGCCAAATTTCCCAGGACGTAGAAGGAAAATAGAAGAGCATGCAATAAAGTTAGAGGACAATCGCCCTCACAACAGAGGGGTTGATCATAGAGAAGCTCGTGGATGAAGTACAACAGGCCGCAAAAAAATGCACAACAATGCTCAATCCATTGCAGATTTCCTACAAGGGCCTGAAAGCCAGGATCGAGGACGTTCCATTTGAGTGACTCGAGGACAAGTCACATCTTTGTGTTGGGGGCCTATTGGGTAGGCATCCCTTAGGTCTAAGGTTTGTTCAAACCATGTAAAGAGTCCCCAGTTTGAGGAGAGGGGCACTAGTAGCACAACGCTCTAAGAGTCAAAGGGGCTTGAGGGTGGGTCAAAGCTCCTTCTTTTATAAAGGGATGGGATTACTTAGAGGATTTTGAGCTTCACCCATGGTTTGCAGACCATGGTATTGTAAGGGTAGAAGCATATATAAAGGGATTATTTTGTAAGTCTAAGACATGATGTCTTGAATTGATGAAACTATTTTGAATCTGTTTTTGTAAGATCTTTTGTAGTGAGGCAAAGGGGAAGACTCCTGTAGCTGTGTGCGTGGAGACCTTGGTAAGTCTACAGTTGAGTGCATAGGCCCCTGTAGATGTGTGTGGGGGGCCAGAAAGATTGTTTTTGATAGGACTTGACTAATAAAGAAGACTTTTGACCCGAAATATGTGTATTTTCTGTATGTTCGCATAGTTTTTGTATTTAAACCTGTTTATGGTTTGTTTATATATTTTTTTCTACAATTGCATCATGAAGGTTTGGATATTGTTTTATATGATGACTAATGCATGTTAGTCTAGTTTTGAGCCATTCGCTAATCTGTTAAAGTAGAAAACATTGTTCAATTGTAAGAATAAGGTTAAGAGTTCACGAAGGTTGAATTAGGCCCTAAAATGTTAAAAGCCTTACATCCACACTACATAGTCCCTTTGGATGTAGAAACCTAGTTCTAGCATCCCCCAATATTGCCTAGGGTGAGACTGCGATGTGCGTGAGCAGATCATTGCCAAAAGGGCCAGTGGTATACGGTTTTGTTGGTTAGCACAACTAACTCTGAACATGGGTCTAAGCCCTTGAAGCCAATAAGAGTGTCAACCTTGTTTATAAAGAAGAAGGATGACGTGCTATGGCTATGCCTTTGTTGGCATTATGATGCATGTGTTGTACTTGATGGCAACCCTCTTCTAGCAGAAAAACTCACTTGGATATGGTAACTAGATGAATCTATGTAACTAGATGAATCTACAAGAGAGATATCAGATGTGACAGAATGCATGGCAGATGTGTTTACAAATGTGACAAAATGCAAGGTAGTTCAAAGGAATCATTTCAGAAGTAATATGGAAAATCGCATTATAACAGGTCTATTCAGAGGGAACAAAAGAATGGCACAAAAGAATAGGATGAAGGAACAAAGGACTACAGATTAGAATCAAGAATTTGAAGAAAGAAAATGGTTTAAGAAGTATACGCTGGTTAACCTTGTCGAAGTAGTGTATACACGTGGGTTCACAGAACAAAAAGAGTGTATACGTATGCATGCACTTTCACAAGTGAAAAAGCACATATAGGTTGGAGAATCAAGAAATTTTAGGAGTAGAGAATACTAGGGGTCAATACCATGGTATTAGGCCATAATATTGAGCGAAGTAATGACTATTTGATCCTATCCAAGAATACCACAGATCCTAAGTGTGTTTTTGGTCTGAGGTTTTTAGTCCAAGGTATTGGTTCAAGGTTTTGGTCCAAGGTTTTTGGTATAAGGTTTTGGTTCGAGGTTTTTGGTCTGTGGTATTGGTTCGAGGTTTTGGTACAAGGTATTTGGTCTAAGGTATTGGTCTTAAGTGGTTTTTTTCTGAGGTATTGAGAACGGCCAAAACAATATAAGGAGGAGAAGATCAAAGGGCTAAGAGTAGAAGTAATGAATATCTTATGAAGTTATAGATCAAAAGAAAATATGCATGTTATGGGTTTCTGATGCTTTTCTTGATCTAGACTAAGTATGCACTTGAGTGTTTGATGATGGATGAGATCTAATGATGGATCATGATCATAATGACTTATCATTATGTGATCTAATAATGGTTAGGCTAGATCTGATTGCTAACACATGTTTTATCCTTTATATGTGACGATATGGGTATATCTGAAGTTGGGGATTGCAGCGAAGTTATAAGTTGGTATTTTCATATCTATACACTAGTTCAATTTGGTGAATGTGCATATACACACTGGTTCGGCTCTTCCAAGTAGCGTATGTATTAAAAAATCTTGATATTCAGGGATGACTGATCTATCATATCAGTACTGTTGTTTTGCTGCAATTTTACTGCTATTTGTCATTGATGTTTTCTTAGGTCTGAAAGTAGAACTAAATGTATAAGGAAATTGAGTCTGATTGATTGATTGATTGAGAAAGAAGGGTGATCCTTGTTTCTATCTATTTAGAACTCTATAATATGACAGTAGATCTTCAGAATGTCACTGATTGGTACAATCTATGGTTCATAGGTTTTATGATTCAGTATCTTTAGAGGTATACGCAGGTTGGGCTAAAGGAAGTAGCATATACACAGAGGTTTGCTTCATTGGAGGAGCGTATACATTCTGACACATGCCTTTTGAGGTTACAGTTAGTTCTGGTTGTTGATGCAATGATTTGGGTGCAGAT
Source organism: Pinus taeda (assembly GCA_000404065.3). Lineage (NCBI taxonomy): Eukaryota > Viridiplantae > Streptophyta > Pinopsida > Pinales > Pinaceae > Pinus > Pinus taeda. The sequence goes on along the minus strand of APFE031190550.1, from coordinate 121,366 downwards.
CTATGTACTGGTTATGGTGATCTGTCTGTTCCAGTTGATTGGTTGAATTTGATTAAGTTTGAATGAATGGTTGATTCAGTTGTGTTAGAGGTTCGGGGATTGTTTGATTCAGTTGTGAGAGAGCTTTAGAGGTTTCAGTGATTGATTGTTTCAGTTATATCATAGATTGATGATTGAGTTTTAGTGATTGGTTTATGTAGATGTATTTGATGGTTGTATTTCAGTGGTGATTGATTTTGAGTTTCAATGTTTTTGATGGGTCCATTATGAAAATTTGATGAAACGAGCTCTTCATGTGTATTGTTGTGTACCAGGAGCATCCAATTTGAAAATTTATGAAACGTGGTCCCTGGACGAAGAGATAAGGTTGCAGCCTTTTGTAGTTCGGTGCCTACGTACTAGTAAGCACATTGGCTAGTACAAGAACTAGTGAGTTGTATCTCCCTTCCAGTAGAAGCTAGAAAATGAGAGAAGGTTGTAGCCTTTTGTAGGTGGATGCCTGCGTACTGGTATGAGTCTGTACTGGGACAAGATTATAAACATATTTCTTATTATTAAAAGAACACAAAGATGATAACAACATGTTGTTTTCACTCACATTGGGTTTCCACCTTAAATCTTGTTGTTCATGTGTGTTGCTTATGTGTGATGGTTTATTTTATTTTTACAACATTGTTTAATATGTTACTAATGCAATGGTTATAGATCAACACATGATAAATTAACTAAATCACAAGTTCTCTGGGTATACATTGGTTTCACTAATCACAGTAGCGTGTACACGCTAGTTCACTTCACAGAAGTAGTGTATATAAATCCGTTTGGGAAATTAAAAATTAGTGATCTAATAATATTGATTCACACCCCCTCTCAGTATTATTTCCAACAATTGGTATCAGAGTGGGTCTTTTGGCAGAAGCTTGATTGCTTGAAGGAGATCCATAGAAACAATGGGAAAAAAGATAAAGGAGAAAGCACCTCAAAAGAAGAAGACATCTCAAGGGAACTGTGACAGTGGAAGAGATGATTGGCCATTATGTGGAAGCAACTCCTCAAATTTAGAATCACCTCAGAATGAATATGAACAAGCAAAATAACTATCAGGTACGAATTTTTTGTCCTCTGGTGATACATTTCTTTGTTCATTTGAAGATAATGAATGTGACAATGAAACAATTGAATTTGCTCTTATGGGTGAAAGAGAAAGAAATCAAAAAGAGGCAAAATTTAAAAGGCTCACAGAAATAATTAGAGATCAAAAGGATCTATTTGATAAAAGGAATGTGCCTACAAAGAAGAAGTTACCAGATTAAAAGCCCAATTGAAGGAAGGAAACAAAGTAAGGAAGAAATACAAGGAAAAGGAAGACCAATGTCAAAGGCTATGGGATGAAGTGACATAATTGAGAATTGAAGTGAATGAAAAGGACACAACAACCAAGGAAATTTTAGAAAGAACCATCTACTGTGAAGGTCTTGAAGGTGTGATCATTTCTCTAAAAGAAGATCCAAATATTCAAATAAGCAGAATGAAGAACTACTCCAAGCATTTGAAGAACAAGAAAATGAAGTTCTCGAATTAAGGAAACAAGTGGAAGAAGGAAGAAAAGCTGAAGAAATCATGAAGAAGCAGTATCTTGAAAAGGAAGAGCAATATCAGGTTGAGGTAAATATCTTAAAAGGTAAATTAGAAGAAAATGATAAAAGTTTACAATTTCAAGATAGTACTAAGATTTTGGATGATATTATAAGTACTCAAAGGTTTCCTGCCATCAAGTCCGGTCTTGGTTTTCATGAAACTGTTAAAGGTGAATCTAGCTCACAAACTGAAGCAAGGAACTCTAGTGCAAAAACTAAAATGCTCAACAAGGAGATAAGAGATCAACCACATCAACAACCAAGGAAAGAAAGTCTTCAAAGAAAATAATTTACTCCTAATTATGGAAGTGTTAATTGATTATTTCTTCTGATGAATAATGTTGAATGTTTTATATGTCATAATATTGGACATGATACAGCCAGATGCAAAAGTAGAATGGTTCAAGCTAATAACAGTCACATAGAAAGATCATCAGCTTCCAGGTACTTTAAAGGATATTGTTTTTCTTGCAATACATTTGGTCACAAAGCCATTGATTTCTATAGAAGGAATATGAAACATATAAGATGTTATGCTTGTAACAAGTTTGGGAATATACGAAAAGAATTCAGGAGAAAATTTCGGCCAACATACCAAAAGGAACAAACATCATCACACTCCAAGGTATGGAAGAAGAAGGAAGTACAACTAGAAATATGTGGCATAACTCAGTATATAGACAGAACAGATTCAGAAGGAACTGAAAGTATGAAATTTCAATGTCCTAATTCACATATGTAGTTATCATGAAGACAAGTCATATATATACACGAGTTAGAAGCTGCACTATCGCTTATATGTTGGTTTGATGAAGAAGAAGCAGGATAGACTCGGGAAAAGGTGTTTGATATGGCTCAGTAAATTACCAATTATCTTTTATGTTTTGATTGATGATGATTATAATTTGTTGATGATATGTATAATTTGTTGATGACTTGATGTATAGCTTGTTGATGATGATGCCTTGATGATCCTTACTGATATATGCAATGATCAGATCTGACAGTGAACAATTGGCATAGGTTCAGGGGGAGAATATGCTATGATTCTAATAATGCATTTTTGGCATTATGTTTAGAAGTCTTTGGTACTTATGTTGTTGAAGTGTTTAAATGATACATCATACTATGCTGCAGTCATGAGTTGCCTATGATGAAATCTCAGATGATACTTATATTGCTTGAGCCACATAGTTGTTATTCAGATAAGATTTATGGATGATTGTGGATAACTTTTTTGATGATTTATACAATACATATGATATGTTGCTTACATGGTGATATTCATAAGGATAGGAGAAGTACAAAGCTTGAGTACACAACTTCATTACTTGATTATGAGTCAACCATTTCTTTTATGTTGTTGTCATCATGCCTTCAAAGATTCATAAAGTTCATATGGTGGAGTTATGATGTGAGATTCCTATAGTTCTTGGCTTTCACATGGTTGAGGATTGCTGATGTTGATGGTATCAAGAAATCTTGACAAATGTCTATGAGCTCATGGTTTGCTAGATACATATTGTTATCGCTTTGATGGATATACATTATGCTGGATACATGGATGATTACGTAAGTTGCATATTGTTAAATATTGTTGGTTGGCCAAGAGAATGGTGTTATTATAGGTCTCATGAAGACATAGATAGTTGAATACATGGATATTTAGAGACATGGCTTACTTAGTCACATAATGATGATGCCTTTTTACTTTATGATGACAGGTTTTACATTCACATATGTTGATTATCGTGGTTGATTCTTATCAGATGTGGGATGTTTCATAGTGAAGATACATGGTTGATATATTGAGGGTTCTTGTGGAAAGATCATGCAGTTCTTGTTGATGATGTTATGATCATAGATAAGAACTGGTATTTTCACATACATATGATATGATGTGAATGATTTTGTGTTGCTGCTTGGAGATATGACATATGCTTAGTTGATTCAGGGAAGGTTATGATAAGGCTCTTTCTACTAAGGAAACAGAGGAAGTTGACCTTGATGAGATCAAGAGGATGAGTTAATATCTATATGAAGCATACTTTGTCACAGGTTGATGATAATTACATTGTCATATCTTGGGAATTAATGATGGACATATACAGGTTGTTGGTCTGGATGTTGTTGACATATGCTTATGGTGCAGATCATACATGGCGTATGATAGTTGCTGATGACTATCATGGTCTTGTTTAGATCTTTGGTCTCTGTTATAAATGTCATGTATATCATTTGATTTAAAGGTCATATAAATACCCATGATGTAATAATATGTCTCTGTCTGTCATATTCTTTTAATGAGTCCTTCTTGGTCATATGATGTAATTTGTACCCCCACTATGCATGGGAAGGATGATGTAATAATTGCTATATTTCAGTCATGTATAAACAATTGGTATATTCCCACTTGGTTGGGTAGATGAGTCAAATTTGGTATATCCCCACTTGGTTGGGAGATTGATGTATGTAAGGGTCATGTTATTCTTTTGGAAAATATTTTTGTAGACTCTACATGTGCTCAGGGGGAGCATGGATGATATAGTGCATCTCAGCATGTACAAAGGGAGAGTTTAATCAAAGAATTCATAATGTGCCCAGGGGGAGCATGATCAATGTTCATATTCAACTGTTCAGATATGAAAGTCTTCATTTGGTCAACCCTTTTCCCTTGATATCAAAGGGGGAGAATATCTTGGCCCGCCCTTTGCCCTTGATGTCAAAGGGGGAGATTATTTTGGTGTTTCTTGTTATCTCTAATAGTTTCTACATCTTGTAGTAATCAACACCAACATGGTTGCCATCAAGTCCAAAGGGGGAGATTGTTGGCATTATGATGCATGTGTCATACTTGATGGAAACCCTCTTGTCGCAAAAAAACTCACTTGTATATGGTAACTAGATGAATCTACAAGAGAGATATTAGATGTCACAGAATGCATGGCAGTTGTGTTTAGAAATGTGACAAAATGCAGGGCAGTTCAAAGCAATCATTTCAAAAGTAATATGGCAAATCACATTATAATAGGTCTATTCAGAGGGAACAAAGTAATGGTACAAAAGAATAGGATGAAGGAACAAAGGACAACAGATCAGAATCAAGAAATTAAAGAAAGAGAATGGTTTAATAAGTATATGCTGGTTAACCTTGTACAACAAGCGTATACACGTAGGTTCACATAACAAAAAGAGTGTATATGTATGCACACACTTTCATAAGAGAAAAAACGTGTATAGCTTGGAAAATCAAGAAATTTCAAGAGCAGAGAATACCAGGGGTCAATACCATGGTATTAGCCCACAATATTGAGTAGAGTAATGACTATTTGATCCTGTTCAAGAATACCACAGATCCTAAGTGTGGTTTTGGTCTAAGGTATTGATTTGAGGTTTTTGGTCCAAGGTATTGGTCTGAGATTTTGGTCTGAGGTTTTTGGTCCAAGGTTTTGGTCTGAAGTTTTTGGTCTAAGGTTTTGGTTTGAGGTATTTGGTCTGAGGTATTGGTCCTAAGTGGTTTTGGTTCGAGGTATTGAGAAAGCCAAAAACTATATAAGGAGGAGAGGATCAAAGGGCTAAGAGTAGAAGTAATGAATATCTTATGAAGTGCTAGATCAAAAGCAAATATGCATGTTATGGGTTTCTGATGCTTTACTTGATCTAGACTAAGGATGCACCTGCGTGTTTGATGATGGATGAGATGTGATGATTGATGAGATCTAATTATGGATCAGGATCATAATGAATTATCATTATGTGATCTGATAATGGATGGGCTAGATTTGATTGCTAACACATGTTTTATCCTTTATATGTGATGATATGGGTATATCTGAAGTCAGGAATTGCAGCGAAGTTATAAGTAAGTATTTACAGATCTATACACTATTTCACTTTGGTGAAGGTGCATATACACGTTGGTTCAGCTCTTCCAAGTAGCGTATGCCAAAGAAAAGCCTGATGTTTAGGGATGACTATTCTATCATATCAGTACTTCTATTTTGCTGCAGTTTTACTATTGTTTGTCAATGATGTCTTCTTAGATCTGAAAGTAGAACTAAATGTATAAGGAAATTGAGTTTGATTGATTGATTGATTGAGAAAGAAGGGTGATCCTTGTTGTTATCTATTTAGAACTCTGTAATATGATAGTAGATCTTCAGAATGTCACTGATTGGTACAATTTGTGTTTCAGAGGTTTTATGATTCAGTATCTTTAGAGGTATATGCAAGTTGGGCTAAAGGAAGTAGTGTATACATGTAGGTTGGCTTCATTGAAGGAGTGTATACATTCTAACACATGCCTTTTGAGGTTATAGTTAGTTCTAGTTGTTGATGCAATGATCTAGGTTTAGATCTATGTACTGGTTATAGTGATCTGTCTGTTCTAGTTGATTGGTTGTATTTGATTAAGTTTGAATGAATGGTTGATTCGATTATGTCAGAGGTTTAGTGATTTTTTGATTCAATTGTGAGAGAGGTTCAGAGGTTTCAGTGATTGATTGTTTCAGTTATATCAGAGATTGATGATTGAGTTTCAGTGATTGGTTGATGTAGATCTATTTGATGGTTGTATTGCCGTGGTGATTTATTTTGAGTTTCAAAGTTTTTGATGGGTCCAGTATGACAATTTGATGAAACAAGGCCTTCATGTGTATTGTTGTGTACCAGGAGCATCCAGTCTAAAAATTTATGAAACGTGGCCCCTGGAGGAAGAGAGAAGGTCGTAGCCTTCTGTAGGCTGATGCCTACGTACTAGTAAACACATTGGCTAGTACAAGAGCTAGGGGATTGTAGCTCCCTTCCAGTAGAAGTTGGAAAATGAAAGAAGGTTGTAGCCTTCTGTAGGTGGATGAATCCGTACAGGTATCATTCTACACCAATACAAGATTGTAAACATATTTTCTTCTTATTAAAAGAAGATAGAGACAACAACAGCAGGTGGTTTTCACCCACATTAGGTTTCCACCTTAAATCTTGGTGTTCATGTGTGTTTCTTATGTGTGATGGTTTATTCTGTTTTTACTGCACTGTTTAATAAGTTACTGATGCACTGGTTATAGATTAATACATGATAAATTAACTTAATCACAAGTTCTGTAGGTATACACTGGTTTCACTAATCACAGTAGCGTGTACACGCTAGTTCACTTCACAGAAGTAGCGTATCTAAATCTATTTTGGAAATGAAAAATTAGTGATCTAATAATACTGATTCACCCCCCCTCTCAGTATTATTTCCAATAGCCTTGACTATTGATAGTTGAATAAAGATATAGTTAAAAATAAGTACCCACTTCCTAGAATTGATGATCTATTTGATCAACTTAGAGGGGTTGTAGCATTCTCTAAAATAGATTTGATATTGGACTATCAATAGGTCTAAATTAAAGACAAAGACATCCCAAGACATTGTTCAGGATGAGATATGGATATTGCAAGTTTGTGGTGGTTCTATTTAGGCTCACAAATGCACCAACCACATTGATGTGCCTGATGAACAACATCCTCAGCCTATATTTGGACAAATTTGTATTATTTTTTATGGATGAAATATTTGTTTAATCAAAAAATAGGGAAGAGCATGAATAGAATTTGAAGGGAGTGTTGTAATTGCTGAGGGAACACAAGTTATATGTCAAGCTCACTAAATGTGATTTCTTCCACTCACAAGTCCAATATTTGGGACATACCATTTCAAGAGGAGTGGTTGTGATCCCAAAAAGATTAAGACCATAATGCAGTGGCCCACTCTTTGAAATGTCATGAAGGCTAGATCTTTTATGGGATTAGCTAGATAAAACTGGAAGTTCATTCGATAGTTTTCCAACATTGGTCATCCAATCACAACACTACAAAGGAAAGGGCTCAATTTTCAATGGAAATAAAAGTGTCCAATAGGCTTTGAACAACTCAGGAAATCACTCACACATGCACCTATTTTTAGGATAGAAAATCCAAAAAAGGACTTTCCGGTTTGCACATATGCTTATAAGGACTAGGTGGAGTCCTAATTCCATAATGGCATGTGTTTTACTATGAGTAAGGGAAATTAAGTGAGCATGAGAAGAACTATGTCACTCATGACCTAGAGTTGGTAGCAATGTTTCATGCCTTGAAGATGTGGAGACACTACTTACTTGGAAGAAGATTTGTACTGATGTTAGATCATGGAGGGCTACGATATTTGTTTGAGCAACCCAATTTGAATGCTATACAAGTTAGATGGTTAGCTTTAGTCAGTCAATTTGATTTTGAAATAAAACATATGAATGACGAGGAGAATTGGGTAGTAGATGCACTCAGTTAAAGTCTACAAGTAGTGCACTAGGAAACTATAGGGAATTGTAAGTTTGACACCAAGGAAAGGATAAAAGAGGGACTAACACGTGATGAGAATTTCCGTCATGTGAAGGAATTCTTACAACAAGAACTAGATGGATAAATGAGAAATAAGTACAAGCTCATTGATGATGGTATGTTGTTGTTCAAAGATAGGTGTTATATGCCTCATTTGAATGACTTGAAGAAGCACACAATGGATGAGTTTCATAAAATACCTTACTCAAGTCATCCTAGTTATTAGAATTGGATAACAACCATAAAGAGATCATACTACTAGCCATGGATGAAGAAGTAAGTTGCTAAGTAGATTGACAGGTGCTTGGAATGATAAGTCAAAGTAGAATGTAAACACCCAGAAAGACTACTACATCCATTGCATTGGTAGCTTCTCTTGAGACATTTATTTGTCGTAAAGGTTGAAAGGGTTGGAAAGGATGAAAGAGTCAAAATGTGTGAAGGGTCGAAAAGGATGAAAGGGTCAGAATGTGCAAAGGGTCCCCAATCCTTGAGAGGAAATGAGAAGTCATATCTATGTGTTAGTATGAAAATTCTTAGCAAGTGTACCAAAAACACTTCACTTAAGTCACTAGTGACAAGTGACCCTAACAACAATATGTGGTTTCTTATGCTTTATATTTGCAATAATAAAATGAGAAAACCCTGTAGTAAAAAGATATATATGATCCAAAACAGTAAACACCAACATATATCCAATGTAATAACCTAATATGGAAAGACTTTTAAAATGAATAATCTTTATTGATAACACCTAGTGAAAGAGATCTACAAAAAGGGTCTATAAATCCCCCTCTGCGGGATGGGTCATTTGATGTCCTTGTGCTTCAGTGATATATTCTCTCTCTCAATATGTGAAAAATCCAAAACAAATAATGGAACTCAAGTGTGAGCTCAGATGTGAGAAGACGATAATGGTGACGATGATAATGATCATGGTGAAGAATGAATGGAAAACCATCTTATTTAAAACAAAGTATTGGGTTGATATAAAAAATGGAAAATAATAAAATAATATTGACCAAATCAAGATATAACAGTTCAGAATAATTTATTATATTTTTTGGAGAGGGAAAAGATATTCATCTTTATTTAGAAATAATTAACAAATAAAATGAGTTGCTAATTATTTCGCGAGGATTAAGAATGGTGTGAAATTGAAATAATTATTAAATGGTGATTTAACAATTATTCCAATAATAGAATTAAGAATAATAAATAAATAGTGATTTATTTAATTATTCCTAGGTGATTTAGTCAAATGTGACAAGGAATAATGATCAAATAATCATTTAATACTTATTCATAGAGAAAATTAAATAAATAATGGTTTATTCAATTATTCTCATGGGGTTTTTTAATTTTAATTAGAAATAATTTAATAAAAATAGTAAATTATTTCCCATAGTGAAAGTGATTTCGCTAAGGTAAAATTAATCCTACATGGTGTATTTTGATCTGCCTAGTTAGAAATGGTTAGGTGATCATTTTTTTGTCAGAGAGAGAGAGAGAGAGAGAGATGAAGCAATGTAAGGAAGGATAGAGGAATTGAGGGGGCGAGACCTACTAAATTGATAGAAGTCTCATTTTATTTTGGAGTACATGATCTCAAATGAGGCATATAACCACCGAGATAACTGAGTAAAAATAATAATAGTGTGCCTAATAATGTGGGTCTAAGCAAAAAAGTACATAATGCATTATATGTTGGCATCAATGGGCCAAAAAATAATATAATGAATCCCATATGTATAATTTGCCTAGAAAGAAATAGGCTAGGACTAAATACAATAACGTCTGAGTACATCAGACATAATATCCCTAAAGATGACACGGTGAGAGGGAATCACAACCAAAGAAACCCTACTAAACAGGAAATGGCTATGAATATCTGAATGGATCATCTGAAGGAGATATGCATGTTGTGGGTGCTGTAAGCCACTAAAACCGAACCCATCAAATTTACAAAACTGCATTTGAGGCTAGATCAACATCTATGGACATTCAGGCATGTGGGGGGATACGTGAAGGGCCACCCCGTCATGAGTTTTGGAACATCTCACACACAATAGGGAATCATTCATACAATTTTTTAGATCATCGAACCATCAAGTGCACGATTCTCAATCATGCGATAATGAGCTGGCATCAAGCACGTGAGAAACAACCAAGTCAAAGGGAATGATGATTCCCTATGCTTGATCCGAGGCACCAAACAGAGATGAAGGCTGGAATTAAGGTACACCACCCTCTAGGCCAAACTTTTGGAATAAATGTGTTGATGTCAAAAAAAGAGGGCCTGCTAGAGTTAAGGAAATGAGGAATCCTCAACAAAGGCACAAGGGATCATAGTAAAGTGACTGATGGACCGACATTAGGGATAATGATGGAAAGAAACAATATGAATCACAGAATGATGACTTCCCTTCTCAGAGCATAATATGCATGGTTGACTTGGCAACAATTGACTCAATTCCAGAGAGGATGGTGAATTACTCAGACTGGGGATTTTCAAAGACAGAGCAGTGTAGCTGGAGGCCAAATATGAGCACAATGGGATGAATGTGACACAACCATGGATGATATATTATAACAAGACTCAAAGGGACTTGAAACAAACTTTATAGATGTAAGGGTGACTCATCTCATATGCTCTAAACAAGGGTGACTCAATGATGCTGCCACATGGGGGAGGTCCAGAGAAGACAATAAAAACATGAGTAGATGATGGTTAATCATGATGAAAATTGACACATGAGTCGACCAATACAAAGGTGCATTGATACCAAAGTATGGGTGGCTCAAATGAAGAAATTATGTTTTAATAGGTGGTAAAGTGAGACCCTATGGAAGAAATGGCTTCGCGGAAAAGTGTCAAATTACTAAAAAAAAAGGGAGACCTATTATAACTTGGTGAGATATTTCCAACAGTGCTAACGGTTCATTCAATCAAGCTATGGTTTGGTCGTAATGGGCAACGGAAAAACTAGGGTTTCTACTATAAAAGGGTTACTTTCCCCAAATCCAATTCATTTGCATAGTGAGTTGTTGGAAAAGGATTCACTACAAAAAAATAATGACATTGGTGAGGGTTGAAAAATGTCACCATAAGCTCATTGGTGACATTCAAAAGAGCCTCCATCACAAAAAATTGAACGTCACCAAAGGTGGCGTCACCAAAAGTATAGGTCTTGTGGTGACATTCAAGGTCTGTCACCAATAATGATTTATAATGAAAAATAGTGACTGTCACAATTTCATATGAGAAATGGTGATGAACCTTAGCCTCTGTCACCAAAAAAATTGAACGTCACCAAAGGTGGCACCACCAAAAGTATTGGTGTTGTGGTGACATTCAAGGTCTGTCACAAATAATGATTATAATGATGGATAATGACAGCCACCATTTCATATGAACAACAACTATTTATTGTGATGGACTTTTCATGGTCGTCACTATTGATGCATATATATGGTGATGTTGGTTGACCATCACCATTTCATATTTTGGTGAGGGTCGAAAAATTTCACCATAAGCTCATTGGTGACGTTCAAAAGAGCCTCTGTCACAAAAAACATGAACGTCACCAAAAGCCACATTGCCAAATGTATGTGTTGGGGTGACGTTCAAGGTTCGTCACTAATAATTATTATAATGAGAGATAATGACCGTCACCATTCCATATGAACAATAGTGATTTATGGTGAAGGACCTTTCATGGCCATCACTATTGATGCATATGTATGGTGGCATTCGTTGACTATCACTATTTCATATCTTGGTGAGGGTCAAAAAATGTCACCATAAGTTCATTGGTGATGGTCAAAAGAGCCTTTTTCACCAAAAATTGATCGTTGTCATTCCATATGAATATCAAGGCATGATGGAATCGAACCACCAACTTCTTGATTGTAAATTAGGTGCTCTTCCATTGAGCTAGCACCCTTTAAAGAATTAGATTTAAAAGAAATAAATCTCGAAACTCTATAAACTATAAATTCTACAACTTTCAATAAATTATGAAAATTTGTAAATTCTTGGTTAATCTTTTTCTAAACAAGAAAAATTGAAGTGAAGTTGTAGGTCCCTACCTAATGGTTATGAATGTTATGAAAAGTGGGTAGAGGAAAAAATAGTTACGTAAACGATATTCAATATGCTTAGTTGAATACTCAATAAGAAGTGAAAATTTGAAAATGTTTATAGCCTATAAATGACCTATAATTATCACACCTAGAATCTACAATTACACCAATTATTGATTTCTCACCTTGTGAATCATGTAAATCTATTGTCACAACGTAAAAATATGTTTCTAAAACACTAATTTGCATGCCAAAAGGTAAAAAACAGTGAATATATATGATGAAATTATGAATAATGAGCTGCATGCTTGAATCCAACTAGCCATGGGGTGTAGAAAACTATTTGGGAGTGCTTCTCATTGTTAATTAATTCAAGATGTCAAAATACAATGATCCTGAAATGTAACCACTAAACAGAAGTTAAAATTGTAAGCACAAAGTTTGGCTAATATCAGTTACACAACAAAATATCCAAGGGGAATTTAAACACTTTCAAATCCACTCCAAGAATGAGTATCTAAAGATACAATTGCATGGATACAAGGAAAGCACTCTCTACCTCTCAATGATAACTATGTCCTCCCAAAGTACTTCAACTAGCAAAGGGGTGTGAAGACAAGAACTTCAATGCAAAATGAACTACGAAATACAAAAATACACTTCTTCCCCCCCCACCTTTATAGAATATATCTAGGGGAGTAATAGAAAGATCCATAGAGAATAGGATTAGAGTGGGAAAAATAAAGATGATAAGAAAAAATATAATCAACAATGAAATATACTAGTTTGAACATGTGTCCACATGTACTCAAAGATTAGAGGTTAACAAAAGAACCCAACATGATAGGTTATGCATTTGATAAAAAGACTTTTACTTCTTTAGTAAAAAGGAAGAAAATATCAACCTTTTTTCTATTGTCCTCTGGAATAAATCCTCTATGTATGACACTGGGGTTTTGTGCTACACTCTATGCTTACTCTCCAATTTTGAAACAAGAGCAACTGGCATAGTGGTAGTTCCTGTCAACATCCAATTTCAATGTTGTGAAGCAACATTCAATCGTAAAATTGTATAGATTACTTTGTTAGCAATTGGAGTTCAATCTAGTAGCAGTAGAAATTTTAGTATTGTGAAGAAATTTGCAATCTTAAAATTGTCACGAGAGAATTTCATGCCACTGAGAAAGGAAATTTGGTTGCATCCCCAAATTGTCAAGAATTTTGGTTGCATCCCAAGATTTTCAAGAAAGGAAATAAACTACTTAAGCAATAAAAGTGAAGACCAACCTTGATACCACCACACTCATTTTCTAGAAACGGACAAATATGGTAGTTGGAAAGAAAATCACAAGTCTATCAAGTGCAACTCTACTAGATTATCAATAGTTCCACTTAACATATTACTTTGCAAATTCCTGCAAGCAAACCTAAAATATTTCATATGTTTTAAGAACAACCCCAAAATATAATTGGCAAGGAAGTTAACTAGATCCTGAGATAATATCTATTGGAAGAACAATTACCTCCTGCAGCATATATTATATTTCCATATATTGTATTTCAATCCTATAAGCTTTCTATGAACATGGATTCTACAACTGTGCAAGAATTGAATTCCTCCAGTATGATTAGAGGATAAAGACTTCCCTTACATGTTTGAGAAAGATATATTAAAAAGTTTAACACTATTGGTGAGATCAACATTTCTCTTGGCACAATGATTGTTATAATTCTGATTTTGAGTTGGTGACACCCAAAACATGAACATAATTACACTCTTATTTGGTGTCCATGTTGTCCATGTGGTTTGGTTTTTCACCACCCATGTCGTGTAACATTTGCATGGGCATGCTCCTAAACACTCTCTTAATTATGCGATCATCTGTCTTTGAGAAAATCGCATTAGTTCTGCTATGCATGGAAGCAAAGGGAAGAACCTACCACTATATGCAATAGATCATTCCAAAATAGCTTCGATTGTGAATAAACTCAAGGAATAAAATCGATTTTCGTATATATCTTAAAGATTTTAAGACTTACAATAAGAAGCTCACAAAGTGATGTAATAACTAAACATTAATGTTGTTCTTTTCCTTTCTATTCTCATGGTTAGAGAGTGTAGATTTTGAGCAAGGTAATGCATGTCCACTTTTTGAAATAAGTGAGGAAAAAACAAATTTCTAGTCATAGTAATCCTATTGTAAACAATCAATATGAGAAAATTATGAAACAAACCTTAGAACATTGACTACTAATATATTTTCAAGCTTTTTTAGATGACCAATTAGCTTCCATTATAACCTTCCTTAGATTCTATGTATGTTCCTACCATATATTCATTATTATCTAATTCGCAATCAAAATAAACACTAAAGTGAATAGGTGCAATTCCTTATATCTTGTTAATATCTAGTTTTACTAGCTAAAAACAAAGATGCACTCTTAACTCAAATTAGTACCTTTGACTCTTCAGTGCCATTAAAAATCATGTGTTCTTGAGGCAAAACCAAACAAATATTGCCCAAAATATGTCTTCTTAAGTCCAAATTTGGTTATCTATCCATTGTTATCTAATTTGCAATAAGAGTAAATACTATAATAAGTGCGATTCCTTGATAATCTCTAGTGTCACCACCCAAAAACATATACACACTCTTAACTCAAATCAATACCTTTGACTCTTGAGTGCCATGAAAAATCATGCGTTCTGAGGCATAACCAAACAGATACTACCCAAATATGTCTTCTTAGCACTATTATCATCAAGAAAATATATCTAAGTCCAAATTCAGTGTTCTCATTTTTTTTACAATAGCCTTGGAGAAGTTGTTAGCACTCATAGAAAATTTTAGGGGCGAATGTTCGCCCTTTGGCGAACTTTTGGGGTTTTAAATTTTAAGTGGGCAAATATTTTGTAGCATAGTATATTTTTAAAAATCACCTCAAATAGGCCACCTTATTTTAAGGGAGAGGGTAAAAAAGGTAAATTTAGCCCTTGAAATTA
>APFE031190550.1:56659-105757 GCA_000404065.3 Pinus taeda | reverse complement strand
TCCATTTTTCCTATATACCATGGAGATTCGCCCATTTATTATACATATAAATTTAGGGGGGGTTCTTAAAATTTTCCCTGTTAACAGTTCCTTGTCATGATCCATGACTTAATAAGTGCACCTTCCAATTTATCCAAAAAATGAACAATATTTATGACCTTTTCTACAAAATTTCAAGTTATCCACAACAATAGTTCATGGGTTCTACCTTTCTTGCAACAATGAATTTGGATTGCAGGGTTGTTGCTCCCCTGTGGCAATCAATTCTATGGGCTTCACTTCTAGCAACATAAGGTTGCAAGAAATTTACATCTCACAAAAGTGGATTGCAAGGTCACAAGGATTGGTAAATTTTGGGCTTTTGTGGCCTTCCAACCAGATCAAGTGGCATGCTCAAAATCATAGTTGTATCCAACAAAAACCAAAGTTGACTATGTTTTAACTACTTAAGGACCACAAAAGACTTCATTTCAACATCAACCAAATTCTCACCATGAGGAATGACCCTACTACATTATTTGAAGTGTTCCCGTTATGCACAGGATGAGGACTAGTATTTGATTAAAATTAATAAGCTATAAATAAGATGCATCTCAAAATATTTGAGAAACACAAACATCAATATGTTGGGCCACCCCACAAGAAGAAATTCTAGAGGAAAGAATGTAAGCACCTAACAAATATTGCCCAAAATATGTCTTCTTAGAGCTATTATCCGCCATAAAATATAT
This sequence comes from Pinus taeda, assembly GCA_000404065.3. Lineage (NCBI taxonomy): Eukaryota > Viridiplantae > Streptophyta > Pinopsida > Pinales > Pinaceae > Pinus > Pinus taeda. The sequence goes on along the minus strand of APFE031190550.1, from coordinate 105,026 downwards.
CTAAGTCCAAATTTGGTTATCTATTATATTTATCTAATTTGCAATCATAATAAATACTAAAATGAATAGGTGCAATTCCTTATTCTTGATAATCTCCAGCATTACCACCCAAAAACATATATGCACTCTTAACTCAAATCAATAGCTTTGACTCTTGAGTGCCATGAAACAACATGTGTTGTGATGTAGAACCAAACAAATACTACCCAAATATGTCTTCTTAGTGCTATTATCCTCAAGAAAGTATATCTAAGTCCAAATTCAATGATCTTGTTTTTATTTTACGATAGCTTTTATCGTTTTTTGCAGAAGTGGTTAACAATTCCTAGTCATGATCCATGACTTAATAAGTGCACCTTCCAATTTATGCAAAAAATGAACAATCTCTATGACCTTATCTACGAAATTTAAAGTTATCCACAACAATAGTTCATGGGTTTTACCTTTCCTGCAACAATGAATTTGGATTATAGGGTTGTTGCTCCCCTGTGGCAATCAATTCTAAGGGCTTCACTTCCAACAACATAAGGTTGCAAGAAATTTACCTCTCACAAAAGTGGATTGGAAAGTCACAAGGCTTGGTAAATTTTGTGCTTTTTTTTCCTTCAAACTAGATCAAGTGGCATGCTCAAAATCATAGTTGTCTCCAGTAAAAACTAAAGTTGACTCTATTTTAACTACTTAAGGACCACAAATGACTTCATTTCAATGTTAGCCAAATTCTCACCATGAGGAATGACCCTATTGCATTATTTGAAGTATTCCCGTTATGCGTTACTCTACAGGTACCAAGAAATTAATTTCGTATATGAATTAATAGGAGCTAGAACCAGGGTTCAACACAAAAAAATCTAGCAGATGCTTAGGGTAGCATAGGGTGAGGACTAGTATTTGATTGAAAATTCATAAACCATAAATAAGATGCATCTCAAAAATTTTGAAAAACACAAACATCAATATATTGGGCCACCCCACAAGGAGAAATTCTAGAGGAAAGAATGTAAGCACCTAACAAATATTTCTCAAAATATGTCTTCTTAGTGCTATTATCCGCAATAAAATATATCTAAGTCCAAATTTGGTTATCTAATCATTGTTATCTAATTTTCAAGTAGAATAAATACTAAAATGAACAGGTGCAATTCCTTATTTCTTGATAATCTCTAGTGTTTCCACCCAAAAACATATATACTCCTAACTGAAATCAATATCTTTGACTCTTGTGTGTGATGAAACATCATGCATTGTGAGGTAGAACCAAACAAATACTACCCAAATATGTCTTCTTAGCGCTATTATCCTCAAGAAAATATATCTAAGTCCAAATTCAGTGATCTTGTTTTTTTTTTTTTACGATAACTTTTATTGTTTTTTGGAGAAGTGGTTAACAATTCCTAGTCATGATCCATAACTTAATAAGTGCACCTTCCAATTTATGCAAAAAATGAACAATCTTTATGACCTTATCTACGGAATTTCAAGTTATCCACAACAATAGTTCATGGGTTCTACCTTTCTTGCAACAATGAATTTGGATTTCAGGGTTGTTTCTCCCCTGTGGCAATCAATTCTAAGTGCTTCACTTCCAACAACATAAGGTTGCAATAAATTTACCTCTCAAAAAAGTGGATTGCAAAGTCACAAGGCTTGGTAATTTTTGGGCTTTTGTGGCCTTGAAAACTAGATCAACTGGCATGCTCAAAGTCATAGTTGTCTCCAACAAAAGCCAAAGTTGACTATGTTTTAACTACTTAAGGACCACAAATGAATTCATTTCAACATCAGCCAAATTCTCACCATGAGGAATGACCCTACTGCATTATTTGAAGCGTTCCCATTATTCGTTACTCTACAAGTACCAAGAAATGAACTTCGTAGATGAATCAATAGGAGCTGGAACCCGGGTTCAACACAAAAGAATTCTAGCACTTGCTTAGGGAAAAACATGATGAATACTAGTATTTGATTGAAAATTCATAGGCCATAAATAAGATGCATCTAAATTTTTTTAAAAACACAAACATCAATATGTTGGACCACACCACAAGAAGAAATTATAGAGGAAAGAATGTAAGCACCTAACAAATATTGCCAAAAATATGTATTCTTAGCGCTATTATCCTCAAGAAAATATATCTAAGTACAAATTTGGTTATGTATTCATTTTTATCTAATTTTCCATAAGAATAAATACTAAAACGAATAGGTGCAATTCCTTATTTCTTGGTAATCTCCAACGTTACCACCCGAAAACATATATGCACTCTTAACTCAAATCAATACCTTTGACTCTTGAGTGCCATGAAACATCATGCGTTCTTAGACATAGCCAAACAGGTACTACCCAAATATGTCTTATTAGCGTTATTATCCTCAAGAAAATATATCTAAGTCCAAATTCAGTGATCTTGTTGTTTTTTACAATAGCTTTTCTCATTTTTTGGAGAAGTGCTTAATAGTTCCTTGTCATGATCCATGACTTAATAAGTGCACCTTCCAATTTATGCAAAAAATGAACAATCTTTATGACCTTATCTATGAAAGTTCATGTTATCCACAACAATAGTTCATGGGTTTTACCTTTCCACAACAGTGAATTTGGATTTCAAGGTTGTTGCTCCCCTGTGGCAATCAATTCTAAGTGCTTCACTTCCAACAACATAAGGTTGCAAGAAATTTACCTCTCAAAAAAGTGGATTGCAAAGTCACAAGGATTAGTAAATTTTGGGCTTTTGTGGCCTTCCAACCAGATCAAGTGGCATGCTCAAAATCATAGTTGTCTCCAACAAAAACCAAAGTTGACTATGTTTTAACTACTTAAGGACCACATAAGACTTCATTTCAATGCCAACCAAATTCTCACCATGAGGAATGACCCTACTACATTATTTGAAGTGTTCCTATTATGCATTACTCTACAAGTACCAAGAAATGAACTTCGTAGATGAATCCTAGAACTAGGCTTCAACACAAAAGAATTCTAGCACATGATTAGGGAAACACAGGATGAGGACTAGTATTTGATTGAAAATTCATAGGCCATAAATAAGATGTATCTCAATTTTTTTTTAAAACACAAACATCAATATGTTGGGCCACCCCACAAGAAGAAATTATAGAGGAAAGAATATAAGCACCTAACCTAGGTTAAAATTTCAATAATATTCCAGTTTTCACCATCAAGGTAATATCCAAACTCTCTGCTGAAAAAAGGTTGCATATATTGGTGATTCTAAGTTCTTGCGACAAAATTCTTCATTAGTTGAAGGGCAAGCATTTATAAGTGGACATGTGCACTAGCAATAATAGAGATGAGAATCCCCATAATGTTGCGGGGGATCACAAGAGCAAGGATCAACAGGTGATGATCGATACGATAACTATGGGTCATGGAAATGAAACCTGAAAACATAGAAATGGATTGAGTATTGTTTAGTGATATTAGTGATAACACAAAAAAAATTAGCATGGATTGTTTGTAAACTATTCAAACTATGTTTGGAGGTTGGAAAGTTGTTAGATGAGAATTTAAGTTTTAAAAACTACTATCTAGTTGTTCAAATTCTAATCAAGGATATACTATAGTCCATTCAATTGGTTCCATCTAATATGACATGATTTGGTTAGTTGTAATGTGTTGTTTGTTGTTGATTCCATAGTGAAATGTGGTTACGTACTTGTTGATTAAATTTAGTGATTACTACTAACTTGTAAGTCTCCAAAATACATATATCTAGTACAATATATGACGACATGATGTCATTAAGATATATTTTTCTTACAACATTTCAAATGAAAAATGTTGTTGTGAATTACTGTTGCAAAAGTATCATTAAAAATTAATCAATATTCAGACGATATTCCAAGCACAAGGCAATATTATTCATGTACCTAACAAAAGTTGTGAAGGTATTGATCTACTATCTGATTGTTTGCTTGCCTCTTCATTCCATTGCCTCCTTTCTAGCATGCTTATAGAAATATCATGTCCTTGTTATTTTCCTATTATTTTTTGTGAAATTTTAGACCCTGAACTTGTTGAAGAAAGTGTATCTAGGTTCAGTATTTACAAATATAATTTTTATCTTTGTACTTGTCAAAAAAAGGAATATTAGTTTTGTAAATTTTAAGAATAAGTTTCTTGCTCATTTCATAGGTCTAGGACAATCAAAGAGTCAAAGTTATGTATAAGGAGATCTTCTTGAGCCTTTGTGTAAATGAATACTAGTCTAGAATAGCCCTCCAAGACAAGCACAATCCTATGAGAAGAGAAACAAACAAAACGATGCCAAATGCAGTCAAGTTGGCTCAAATGAAGTGACACAACACTTCACTGTCATGTCAGTTTATTTATAGAGATGAGACAACTATAAATAGCCCGCTGAGGTCACCACATAAAATAAGAATATCAGATGTCTCAGAGATTTCAGATGAAGGTATAGGAGCTTTGAAATCTTAGACAAGTGCAGTAAGAAACTTAGACTTATCTGCAATGTCAGATGGGTACAGGAGGTGCAGAAATTTTGGATTAGGAGCATCAATTCAGGATCTTGGATGAGGAAGTGTCACTGCGATCTCAGATGGATGATACAGTGAGATACTCTCAGCATGATGGAAGGACACAATCTCCTCCTTGGAACAAATCTCAACACTGTTATAACCATAGTAAGGATTATCTAAGTAATCCTTCTATACTACACACTGTCTAGGCATGATGGAATTATTTCATAGTAATACATTGTCTCGGTATGATGGAAGGATCTCATAGTAACACACTGTGGTGTAGGTAAATTCTCAGTGCGGACACAAACAATTCCTCTAGCTTGAGAGAGCAGTTATAGCCACAAACAAACAATCTATGGGAAATATCCTTAAGCTAGAATCAAATAAGAGGGCCTACCTCTTAGAACTCTACTATGCTTGGTGATGATCCTGCTTCCTCACTGTAGCTACCTTTCGTTTCCTTCCTTTGAATACCTAAAACAAGCAAACAAACAACAACAACAAATGTGATAGCATACAATATTGTATTCAACCTACGTAACAGGTCAAGGAACATTAAGCCATTGAATGTAAGAAAACACAATGTAGGAAATAAATCAATAGTTTTACTCATACAAATTCAGAAAGAGATTACAACCAATGCCTTGATGTTGTTGATCTCCTCCGACGTATCCGGGTTCCCACACTTCTGCTAACATCTCATGGATAGCCCCAACAATGGAAGTTTTAAGGCCTCTTCCCTTTAGTCTCAAACCAAACCAAACACATTATTCTCCCTCAAACATACACTAGAAAGCTACAAGCTATAGATGTCTTGCTCAATATTCAAGCTCCAAAAATACAAATATTGAAACTAGGGAAGCTTGTAAAAGGGGGGGTTTATATAGCTTAGATAGAGGGGAGATGGTTCCTCTTATCATGGGAGAAGGATTTATCTCTTGGGTTGGTTCCATCCTAAGAGGGGAAAGGAGCCCAAACAGACTTCCTCGGCTCCATCTAGCCCAACCATTTACCGGACTTCCATTATGAAGCTTCTCGACTTGGAAGCTTTGACTCCATATTTAAAAAGCTTGCCAAAAGAGGATTGACATGACTTAGAAAAGGCTTAGTAGCACCATACGACACTAGTCCTAGTTTAATCTTTGTAAATTGGCACAATGAGGAAATTGGTCATTAGCGCTGATCTTGTAAAGTGGGGTAACAGGAAGATTCTTGGGAAATGATGCAAAGGGGAATTATTCTGCTCATGAAGAGAGAGATACTAGGAGTTTCTTCATGATGGGAAAGCATGTAGGGTTCATTGTAGAGGTCCTCCAGGATCGTGGATGGGGAGTACAAGGATAGTGACAAAATGTTGTGTAAAAAATGCCCCCTAAAGCATGAAGGACGAACTAGAGTGAGGGGTGAAACACTTTACAAGTAGATGCAGGGAACTAGAGTCCATCATCGGAAAACATGGAAGTAAGCATAGATACATATACATCACTGAAAACTCTGACAAATGATACATGAATCCTGGTATAGATGAAACCATCCAGAGAATGATCATGTAAATGGATCTAAGGCATGGGCGAAGCCATCTAGTAGAGAGGGTCATAATGAAACGAAGGTATGGTCGCAGCCATCCGATAATGAGAAGTATCACATCTAACAACTCAATGTGGTATGGTCACAACCATCCATCTGAAAGAGACATGTATATCAACATGATCATGTCACATCACCTCGCAACCTGGACTTGTGTAATATGAGCCCAGGGTCTTGTGCTCCAAAAGACCCGACCAAAGTACAAATCCCAACATGTGAATGAATGTGTTGGAGTCGAACATGCTAGAAACTCACTTGATTACCAGTCAATGATGTGAACTGTTAACAAGCGCGTGAGAAACCACCAATAATGACAATGGCTCTCAAGGTACTAATAGCATAGTCCATGGAATGTGAATAAAGGAACTAAAGTCGAACACCTGTGAAATCACCCGATAGAAAGCCAATGATGTGAACTTGTCATCGAGTGCGAAGAACTTGCCATTAGGGCATGCAAGCTCTAAGGTACTAGAAGGGAGTCTCGTGGCTAGCTTCCTAGATAATGAGCTGAAGTCGATAGGAAGTGACCATGTCGAAGGAGGGCCATGATGTATCCCACATCATCGATGTGAGACAAAGGGATGCAATGATTGCAGATGATACAAAGAATCAGGAGTAAGTGTAACTCAAGAAGGACTAACTCTTGAACATATTAGCAACATGACTCCAAAGTTTGGTAGCTTTTGGATCCATAGGATTGGTGGCCATGATGACATGGCAGAGATCAAATGGAAGGAAAAAATGAATGGCCCAACCTAGGAAGGTCAACGATGAAAAGGAGGATATCCCAACCCAACACGAAGTAGAAAGTATCATGTTCAAGAGTAAGCTACCAACACCACTGATAGAATTTCCAATTTTCCCCCACCATTTATGGTGGTTATCCTAATTATTTTTTATCGCAAGCTTGAAGGGGATAGCATGTGCTTGCACTGTAAGTTCATCCTTTGAACGAATCTGACCTAGTAATTTTAATGATCCCTAGGAAGGAGAAGCTCATGTCCATCATGGTGATGAATCGAATGTCGTTTAATGTTTTAACGAGTCTGAGAAAGCCACATGGTCCCCTTTCGTACATTTGTGTCTCTTAATCCCGAAAAGGTAGAAAACGATACTTGAGAGAACCACTTGACCATTTCAGTCAAGGATTACCTTTTTCGTAAATAGTTTATCCCAGCCCCAAAAATGGGTAAACATATACTGGGTAAACGGAGTTTCGCAACCTTTAATGAGTTCAAAACGACAAGATCTCGACAATCTTTTCGTGTTTAAAGAGTCGGAAAAGAGGTTGGAAGTGAACCCCCCATTTTTATTCTCTTTTACGAGTCAAAAAGGGAAAAATACTGGGAGATATTTTCATTTGAGTTTTACGAGTCGAGAAAAGAGCTTAACCGTGACTCTAGTACCATTTTCACCTGTCGCTGCACAAAAGGTAAATGCATTATCCAATTTCTGAGGCAAAAATAGGTCAAAAAATACATTTAAAAACCTAATATTTCATGAAAAATGAATAAAAGGAGGAAAACGTAATTATTTTTTACCATTTTACCATTTTACCTTGTGTGAAGAACTTTTCACCCATTTGTGCCCTATATTTTTAGGAGTAGATTGTGGGAGATCTGGGAGGTAATTCAATGATCCTTCAGTTGTAGGTAAGAGCCAAGACCTTTAGCTCCATTTTCATGCTTGTTTTTCCTATTTTTAATCGATTTTTGGATTTCTTGAGTAGGTTTTAGCAAAAAAATTTCGCCCTCACTCGACACGATTTCTGTGCCGATCGAGGGTTATGAACACTGTCAAGTGCACTGTCAGCACTACTATTTTCAAAACAGTCCTGCCACTGCCGTGAGCATAAAATTTTCAAGTTTTGGCCAAATTTCTCTGATTTAATCCAAATTCCTCTAGCCAAGAATGATTATTGACTTGATTTTATGGTTTTTGTAGGGAAAACATCGTGAAAAATGGTGGATTGGAAGGAATGTGAGCATGAGGACATTGACATACAAGCAATGGCAGACCAAAATTGCTTGAATTCCCTAAGGAACTATGGGCTCCTAAAATTCTTACTCACACCAGGTCTACAGGCTCAACCTAAATTGCTATGGTATTTTATCAGTCTCTGGGATGTCAATCGGGAAGTTTTTATGATTTGTGACCAAGAAATGGAGTTGGAAACTTCCGACATTTATTTCATCATAGGACTATCCCGAAGAGGGGAACTAGTCAATATGTATGGGTCTAGGCCTATTGGGGCAAGTGTGAACATGTTGCTCATAGAAAACTACCCGGAAGTAATAAAATAAAAAAGCGGCAAGATAGAGATCATGAGTGTTCAGGATCTTGTGCTGAAAGTGCTATTGTTGACCATCAAAAGAGTGGCTAGGGTTCAAGCACAACATGAGTCCAACAAGTCGAAGTTTCAGTATGCTATCGACTGCACAGCATCGACTATCTTCAACTAGGCGGAAACCATGACGGTAAACATGAAATGGCAACTATCTAAAGCCAAGGTAGGAAACCTGAAGCATTTCTACTACGGTTCCATTCTAGTGACCTTCTTTCTAGAGCGGGTCCCGCTATTTCATTACTAGCTTTCCAAGGTGGAATTGCCATTGCCACGAGACCCACAGATGGTCCATTGGAGTGCATTGATGCCTAATATTACTGGGGGACAATAGATTTCTTATAAGCCTGCCTTCTTCTCGTGGCTACGGCGATAGATGATCGTAGTAGAGGATTGGCCCTATAGTGGTACCGAATTCTGCGGTGGTCTAGATATGCCACTCCCAGAGGGAGAAGATTATGACATTTTGGTTTTGTAAATGAAGATGTGGGACCAGACCGTCCTGTCGAGATGTCCTTGATTTCCAAGTGTGTTGCTCAATAGTTTTATATCACTCCTTATCAAGAAGGAAGCGATAATGAGGAGGAGATTGTGCAGAACCTTGAGGGATTGACCCACGATATCCTAGAGTATTCCCTACTAGGTGACATCCCACACCAGTATCAGAGGCACACAGTGGAGGTATCACACCAGATCCACCAACCGCTGACTTGTGTAGTATGAGCAGTTACATGCTACCATGAGCACCATGCTGAGTAGTTCATAGGTCTAGCATTCCACATTTTTGAGGCCTGCGAGCCATAAATGTATAAGGCTTGTGAGCCATGCATGTATTTGAACACATATATTATTTTTTGGGGTTTTGATGTATGAAAAACATTATTGACATATATATATGCTATATTTCCTTGCTTAATATGGTACAAATCTTTTGTCTTTGATTTTTTACATGTTTCGCAAATGTCTATCCAGCACATAATCAGCTAATGCATCTATTAATGTATTCATGTGCCTGGCAATATGATGATATGTAATGTAACCAAAATTTCTCTTCGATAGACAAATACGTAGATACATTCTCAATATCTAAGTTTTTCTGACGGAATATTTCTCGTTGAGTTGAAGAACAACAAGTTGTGAATCAAGGTTGACAACTGATTGCTAGATGCCAAGAGAAATAGGATCTGAGAACAATTCGATAACTGAACTATACTCAACAATGTTATTAGTTGTTTGAACTAAAAAAATACCTTGAATATCAATCAAATCACCGTGGGGGTCATAAATGGACCATGCCACAGATGATATATTTCAGGTACTACGGTGAACACCATCAGTGAAACTGATGTGAGGAGTAACAAACATTTGCAAAGTAGGTAGAAACATAATAAGTAGGAACGATGCTTGAAAAACAACACGCCAAACCGCACTGCACAAAAATGAATAACACACTATTGTACAAAAGTACCCATGCAAGATGACCTAGGCATTGTAATTTTTGATAAAGTCCATGCTCGGACTTGGGTAATCAATCAACATAGATGAAAACTAGAGTTTTACCATTGACATGATGAGTAAGCATCGACTTGGCCAAATAATAGAGTAGAACTCATATAAGGTTGTGCCCCATGCCCCCTGGGTGAGGGAGGGTTACAAGGCATTAGATGAAAACCCCATTGCAATAATGTGAAATCAGTAAAAACTCGGGAATAGAGAAAAAACCTGAATCTATGAAGAGATAAAGGGGCCCTCAGTTGGAAGATCTTGACAATGTCAGGAGAAACTGACATGTCAATAGCCAGTAGAGAAGAGAAATTCTCAAGACACATAGACATGACCGTCAGGCCAAAATCAAGCCACTGGGAGTGAGAATAGACATCGAGAGATGAACTTGAATCAGAATGATCAGAGGATACCAAAGTTGAGGTCGAAACAATCTCCATATAATTAATTTCATCCAGAATCAACAACATAACCTTGCCTGATGTATCAACAAGATCTGGTGAGGGAATGTCCCAAGGATCAGACTTGATTGAGATCATGTTGACAGAGGCAACATGAGGAGGTGGGAGTGGAAAAATACCCATCAAGGTAGGATCTTTAAAGAGTCCTACCCCCACACTCTCATAAGGAGCACCGGTGTACTTAACATATGGAACATTCCCATCTGAGGAGGAAGAGGAAAATAAGGACAGTTGGTCGACTGTGACTATCTTCCCTTGATGGGGAAAATGAATTACACAGAAAAGGGAGGAGGTTATAGCATGCATGGCATGGGTCCAACTCCGTCCGAATAGAATATTGTAGTTAACATTAGTGTCAACGATCTCTACTTCAAAATGTACTGGCTTTCCCTCCAAAGTAATGGCAAGGTTGGGAAGGACACTGAATGGTTGTGAATCACGTCTATCAAAAGCTTCCAAAGTGTTAGGAAACTGGTTTAGAGTAGGAGAACCAATTTCCTTCCAAAAAATGACAGACAGGATCCATGTAGAAGCACCTTCATCAATGATGGTCCTATGAATGGTTTTCTCATTTATGATCACTTGAATGAGAAAGGAAATCTGATGAGGTAAAGATGGAATGTGGTTTTCAAGGTCAAAACAAATGAGATTAGAGTCAGTTGGATCAATACCCCCAATAGCCGATAGTAATGATTTCTGCTAAGAATGACAACTTTGAAGGACCTCGAGAGCAGACATAGTTGATGGCACTTGAACCAAATCTTCAACAATGTTATAGTGTTGAGTGCTCGAGCATTTGGATTGTACAAGGACTTTCGTAGCACACCTCGAGAAGGTGGCCGAATGGCGAAATCAGGATTAGGTAGCTCTATATGGGGAGGACCAGAACTGGACAGGGCAGAAGAAGAAGGGGTACCTTCTTTCTCTTTCCCTACTGTCAGGGTAGGAGTTTGATAATATTTTGAACTAGTAGCCACATTAATCAGTGTATTCATCATGAACAGTTGTGAACCTGTGGAAGAAGATGACTGAGGCTAGTCTACCATTTGGGTCTGCTGGGATGGAAAGGGCTCTTCCAGGACAGTTGGGGTCCCTTTGAGTAAACAACTAACTTCGGATTGTCTGGGACAATCCTTAGTATAGTGATCCTCCTCACAAATGAGGCATGGATATTTGGGCTTCCGTTGGAAAGCATCACTAGCAGATGACTTTGCAGGGCCCTGTTTCGAGGCATCGAATTTACCCTTTCCTTTTCCTTTCTTCTTACCTTTAGAGGATTTGTCCACTATGGTGGATTGGACAACGTGAACCTCTAAGGTCTTACTAGGGCTTGATGAATTGTGAGAGGAATCATTGGGAGCTGTGTTGGAGACTGACTTTTGTTTGGAAGAAGATTTTGCAAGGTTCTGAGTCGATAAACCAATTACTCTATCAACAAGAGTTGTAGCGGGAGACTTAGATGTCGCCAGATTAGATGACGGTCTGGGCGCATTAGGTAACACATCATATAATGTGCCAGATTGTGAATAGACGAGGTATAGATACTGGGCATGCACGATGGCTTGTTCCTTAGTGACACATCAACCCATAGAAATGTCATCAACAATTTTGTTGATGAATGATTTGGTGAACCACTCAGTCAACAATTGATCATCAATCTGAAACTTAATCTGGTGGCACCTACATCTCCATTCATGGATGTGATCGGAAATGTGGGTAGTAGTGTCTTGCTTGAGCGACATTAGCAGATGGGTGCCAGTTTCATAGTGAACCACAACTGGAAATGTGTGGGAAAGGCCATGAAAAGAGTGTTATAGTCATGATAGGTATTTCAAGGTAGCTCAATATACCACTTGGTTACAAAACCTATAAGAGTTCATTGGAAAATCTGAAGATGAATGGAATCATCAACGTAGGAATTCAAGAAGCACTAGAGGTGATATGTCATCACATGGGATTGTGTGTCCTCTTTCTCTTTTCATTCAAACTTTGGACAATTGCTCAAGACCTTGGATGGAATTAGAGGCCATATGGCAAATGAAGAATCGGGTCATTCGTGAGTCTAGACACATATGGCAATTCCAGTGTGGCTAAGAATGACAATTGGGTATCGAAAGGTATTTGAGGTTGATAAGGGGACCCAACTAGCGAGACCCATCCCTGCTGGTAAGGATTTTGTCGCCATAGTGGAGGATTTTGTCCATAAGTCATTTGATTTTTCCCCGACTGTAGGTTACCTTGCCTGTAGGGAGGATTCTGACCTTGAAAGCCTTGAAACTGTCCAACCATAGGCTACTGATAAGCAACATATGGGTTAAAAGGATATTGTGCTTGCTGGCCTTGGACATATGGATTTTGCACTTGATGCCTCTGAGCATAAGGGTTTAAACCTGTTGCCCCTGGAGAAAAGGGTTCTGAACCTGCTACTCTTGGACGTAAGGATTTTGGACATGCTGCCCTTAGACAAAAGGATGTTGAACCTATTGCCCATGGACATAAGGATTTTGCACTTGCTCCTGCAAGACTTGACCCTGACCTTGCCCCTGCAAAGGTTGACCTTGTTGATATGAGTATAAGGATTGCTGCTACTCGGGTTGACCTTGTTGCTGCAATGGCTGACCTTGCAGTTGTAAAGGTTGTCCCTATGGCTATAGAGGTTGAACTTGCGAAGGCATAGGTTGGGAGGATTGTGGTGCATACTGCACTTGCAGTTTCATGGTTTGATACAACGGTTGCGAGGGTTGCCCCTGTGGTTGTTGCAATTGTCCTTACTGCAACATTGTTTGCCCTTGCTGCTTCATGGATGGCCCTTGCTGCAACAAAGGTTGCCCTTTCTACTACAGAAGTTGTCCTTACTGCTAAAAGGGTACTTGAACAGTTCCTAGAATATCACCTTAAATGTTCCGAAACTATATTTGGCCATACCCACCTGGTGTGACAGATGAACCAGGTTGAACATAAGGTCTAGGCTGAGGGACGTAGGGTGGATTAACCATCGCTTTTGAACCATAGGGAACATAAGGAGTTTGGTACTGAACTTGAGCCATATTAGGCTGCTGGTACTAGATGTTACTTGACCCAGATGGACCAATAGGGTTCAGTTGTTTGTATTGGACATTGCTCAATCCAACAAGACCAACAGGGTTTAGAATGGAACCCGAAGAGTGTTGGTTCATTCCAACCATATGAGCTTGTGAGCCACTCGCATTGGTTGTGCCAGAAATCATAGAAACATTCGGACTTTGCCTCTCAGGTGGTGGCACAACCTGTCCACTTACTAGAGGGATCCAAGAACTGACATAGTCATGACTCGAGACCGTCGGTTGAACTAGACGGGTTACTTGGACTGACGAAACAAGAGGATTCGGAATGGTGGGTTGCACTAGAACTGAAGTAATGGTAGAATGCAGCATTAGTTGGGAGGTTAGGTTCTAAATGAATGGACTTAGAGGTAGGCATAGTGCCAGATGCCCAGACAGGGTTGTGATATAGTGATGAGGCAGTAGGTGTACCTGAAACCAACTCAGCTAAAGTCACGTAATTATGTGGTAACTCAGGATGAACACTAGTCAGAATGCTTCTCGTGTAAGGGAAAAATTTAGGAGGGAAATGATATTCCTGCTCCTCAACTGTGTGTGGAGTGGAAACCTCCGAGTGACTTGGAGAGGAGACTGGGATTTCACCTTCTGATTCCATGGGTGAAAACAGGCGACGAAAAAATACTAAATATGTTCAAGGGGATAATTCCAAAGGAATACCCAGCTGATCATACAGACTGTACGGATGCTGTTCTGATATCACAACAGAATCAAACAAAGGATTTAGAGGATAAACAACGAGTCCAAGTTGACCTTTTGAAGTTGGCAAACTCTCGGTAGTCTGGATAGGATTATCCGGAGATTATAGACCAATGTCAGAAAGTTACCCAGTATCTGAGGGAGGGGGAGGATGAGATGAAAAAGGTTGAATGCTCAAAAAAATTCCAAGTTCAACACCTTGGTCCTCAAGGCACTGTGGCAATTCAATAAAAGTTTCTTCAGACGACCTTTCAGATGGAGGAGAGGAAGAGGAACTAGGAAAATGTGATGGTTCAGCCACGACGATTTTATCTCAATTAACCAGAAGAGAGAGATTGATTCCAAGGCTTTAAAATGTATTTAAAGGTATCCTCATGATGTGGTTTGGAAAAAACTAACAATAATGTTATATGATCATGGGCAACAATTTTTTAAGACTCAAAAACAAACTGGTGCTCTTTCATGTTTTAAGAGTCGAGAAAGAGGCAAAGGTGACTCTATCACTTTTGGTTTGAAATGAGCTCGAAAGGACAAGTTCTCAGATGATGTTTTATATTTATGGAGTCAAAAACATCAAAATGACTACTCAGGATGATCTAGGCAAAAACGATTACCAGGTAATCGTGAATTGCAGAATACCTCCCAGCAAACTGAGAAGTACGGGCAGGCAATCTCCCCGAATTTTGTGTTCGGTGTATCACGTTTACAAGGCGGCAGACTTGGCTTCCTATGGATAAAGGATTGCAACATAGAGGGGTCTCCCTTTCTATATGCGATGGTACGGGGAGAACAAGTCCGTACTGGCATTGTCTAGTGCCGAAGAAAACGACAACTGATAGGTTTACAAATGTCGAAACACATCTCTAGCCTAGACCTTCTAAATGTGATCGTTAGGTTTCAAATGCGCCTTAGGTTTATTGAATACATTTTAGAGTTTATCTTGAGATTATGTCTCAGTTTTCAGGCCTTATCATTAGGTTTCAAATGCGCCTTAGGTTTATTGAATACATTTTAGAGTTTATCTTGATATTAGGTTCTAATGGACCAAGATACATACCTTGTACTCCAAGGTGAAACTTGGAAATAGCTATGCTTTGTAGGGTCCAAGAAGGTCATCCTGATCGTTAGGTTTCAAATGTGCCTTAGGTTTATTGAATAAATTTTAGAGTTTATCTTGAGATTATGTATTGGTTTTCAGGCCTTATCGATGTGACTCAAAAAACTCCTATATGCAGCTAAATGAGACAAGACGCTTTCAATTCAATGAATTGTTTACACTAATGAGAGTCAAAAATGCACTCAATGAAACAAAGCAAACAATCAAAAGAAAAATGACCTTTTCACTATTTCTCTTTTTGAAAACAAAATGAGGAAAAACTCTTTCCAATTCCTATCTTTCCTATCAAATGCACTTCAAGTGGCCCTTTCACTAGTAAAGTGAATTCATTTATTTTCCAATGTAAATGACGATGCAATTCTAGTATTCAATGATCCTAACTAATGTAACATATTGATTCAGCAAAATAGAATTATGTATTCTTCAATGAAATGAGAAAACAAATCTTTCACAAACACTCCAACGAAATTTTTTACCTCAAGCAAATGAAAAGCACAAAAGAGAATTCGTTGCAAACTAATGATGCAAAGACTCAACCAAAAACAAGATGAGCAATGTGATATATGCCTGAAAAGAGACGCTCAATCGACAAACGAAACTTTTCAAACTTGTTAAATGGAAATCAAAGCAGCAAAAGGACTAAAAAATGAAATGCAAGGAGAAACTTAACTATCGACTTGACTTGCTAAGCACACAAACAGGCGAACGGATGACAACCTAGATTCCATAGGGCTAGAAACCATCCAAGAACTCAAGAAACCAAGTGAAGAAAAGGAAAACCAAACAAGCATATGAACCAAGATAATAGATCTTTCGAGTCAGGGAGAACACAGTGAAAACAAGCTAAGGGACAAAAATTAGAAGAGTAAGACACACTGGTTATGATCTAGGGGAAACCTTGACCTTCACCTACAAGAATTAGCACAACTGCCTAACTAACAACAAGTGCTAGGAGTGGATCAATGCGACTGTTTTTGAGAAAATCGCTAATCGGCGTGACTATCAGAAAAGTAAACATGCTGATCGAGCATTCAAGGAAAAAATTAAAAGAATTAAAAGGCTAAAACCAGACTTGCCACTGTAAATTTTAGACTCATAGAAGTAAACTAGGAAAAACAGAGAACACTAAATGGAAATGGTGATACTAGAAAAGTTCACACAAAACCATAAAATGAAAATCAATCAAACAGAAGGATTGGATCCCCAGTGGAGTCGCCAATTTGTGGTGCAGGTAAATTCTCAGTGTGGACACAAAAAAAAGTCCTCTAGCCTAAGAGAGTGGGTCTAGCCATAAACAAACAATCTATGGAAAATTTCCTTAAGCTAGAATAAATAAGAGGGCCTATCTCTTAGAACACTATTCTGCTTGGTGATGATCCTGCGTCCTCACTCTAGCTACCTTTCATTTCCTTCATTTGAATACCTGCAAAAAGAAAACAAACAAAAACAACAAATCTAATAGGATAAAATATTGCATTCAACCTACTTAACAGTTCAAGGAACATTATGCCATCGAATGTAAGATAATACATCAATGTAGGAAATCAATCAATAGTTGTATTCATGTAAATTCAGAAATAGATTACAACCAATGCCTTGATGTTGCTGGTCTGCTCCAACGTATCTGGGTTCCCACACTTCTGCTAGCATCTCATGGATAGCCCCAACAATGGAAGTTTTAAGGCCTCTTCCCTTTATTCTCAAACCAAACCAAACACACTATTCTCCCTCAAACATACACTAGAAATCTAAAAGCTATAGATGTCTTGCTGATTATTCAAGCTCCAAAAATACCAATACTGAAACTAGTGAAGCTTATAAAATGAGGGGTTTATATAACTTGGATAGATGGGAGACGGTTCCTCTTATCATGGGTGAAGACTTTATCTCTTGGGTTGTTTCCATCCTAATAGGGGAAAGGAGCCCAAACTGACTTCCTCAGCTCCATCTAGCCAAACCATTTACCAAACTTTCGTTACGAAGCTTCTAGACCTGGAAGCTTTGACTCCATATTTAAAAAACTTGCCAAAATAGGATCGGTGAAAATGAGAAAAGGCTCATTAGCATCATACGGTGCTAGTCCTAGTTTAATATCTGCAAATTAGCGTGAGGAGGAAACTAGTCATTAGTGCCAGTCTTGTAAACTAGGGTAAAAAGGAAGATTCTTTGGAAATGATGAAAAGGGGAATTATTCTTATCATGAAGAAAGACATACTCGGAGTTTCTTCATGATGGAAAATCATGTAGGGTTCACTGTAGAGGTCCTCTAGGATCGTGGATGGGGAGTAAGGGATAGTGAGAAAATGCTTTGTAACACACACTGCCTTGGCATAATTGAAGGAACTCATAGTAACACACTATCTCGACATACAGGTGCAGTCATAATCTTATTATTGATGAACATATAAAGGTCATGATGAGGTTGTCATAATATCATTGAATCTATACTCAACTCTCCTATACATATGAAGACCTCATAGATGAAGACCTCAGTGATGATGATCTCAGCATTGATGTATAAGAGGATTGGTGTCTTGGTCTTAACATTGCTGACATATTGTCTCTGCATTTATCAGCATTTGAAGATGATAATGGTGGTGGTGATATGGGTGTTTTTGATGTTGATATGGGTGTTTCCAATATATTTAAACAAAGTCGAAGAGGGCCATTACTGATTTGTAGGTTACACCGATTTGGAACCAGAGATCATTCATGTAAATTCCATAGAAAAGGGCTTGAAATAGAGTCTTGCACATTTAACGACCCCAA
The DNA here is from genome assembly GCA_000404065.3 of Pinus taeda. NCBI lineage: Eukaryota > Viridiplantae > Streptophyta > Pinopsida > Pinales > Pinaceae > Pinus > Pinus taeda. The sequence goes on along the minus strand of APFE031190550.1, from coordinate 86,945 downwards.
AATACCTTGTTAAAGCAAGGGGTGAGCCATAGTTTTTCCTTCCCTTATTTTTTGCCTCAAGGTGCCTCTGCACCTAGCGAATGTTGGTATGATATTTGTCAACCAATTTACATGATCATGAGAAGAAATGCTATTGATCTTTAAACATAATGTGTGGAATAAAAAAATTTAAAAATTGCCTCAGTGGACCATGTGGGCCCTTGCATGAGGGCCACATGCCTCACCACTCCCTCCGTCTCTATAACATGGCATGCAGGTCCTAACCACACAACTTAAACATTTCATCATGATATCATCTATTACTCAGTTCAGAAAGCATTTCATACCCCAAACTGGCTCGCCACTAGCCTTTCCCTATTCCTTCCTCATCTTCTCATGGGAAAGTCTATCAATAAAATACAAGAATTGTAGTGAGAAACAATATACACTACAACACTTTTTAACCTCTTTCTAAATTATGAGACCGCCAACAGAAGCCCAAAGAGCCCTGACCCTCGATTGGGCCTCTAGTTCATGCCTTCTATTCTTAGTCTATAGAAACTAACCAAAGCCTAAAGGAATACATAGTGGACTTGGTTCACCTCCACCCATTCACTGAATTGGGTGTCAATATCCAGCTGCTAGTGTTTTGTACAATATAGTTCCTTGTTTGTTAGGAGTTGAACCGAATCAATTGAGAGGATGTACATGTGATAGCCATTGTTACTTTTTAGATATTGGGAATATATATATATATATATATATATATATAATATATACTCATATAAGGAGGGAAAAAGGGAAAATTTGTTCCAAGGCTAAGACGATTTTTCTTCATGGAATTATTTTATGTTTTGTCACAAGCCATGGATGCTGATAGGTGAGCAAGCAAGGGATTTATGTATTTAATTGCGAGAAAGGATGTAGGACAAGAAAACACTCTTTGCAACACCATACAAGAAAATAGACACAAAAAAATAATATATAGTGATATGGCCATTCAATTAGAAATCCATCGATGCTTGGAAGCACGTTGAGGTGAATAGGCCACCCACTGTAACAAAAAATAATAGACAATAAAAAATATTTGAAATAGGGAGGTATGTGGCATTACCCTGTTGGCCTAGAAGATTATGTCTAAACAGGCCCAAAACAACCTGAAGTCGTCAATTCAAGCAGTTGTAGTTTGATTAATAAAAAACACTGAGATCTCTTGGGGACGGTAATAAGAAGAAGAAAATGTGCATATCCTCAATTTTTTCCAACCTCCTAGTACCTACTATGAAGCAAAAAATTTGGTCAATAACCATGGGAATGTTTCTAAGTTAAGGTATGCCACGTTTTGGAGCATGTCATTGGATAATAGGACTTTGGTACATTTCATGATAGCCACCTATAAATCTTATATCTATGGAGGTGTTTGGGAATTTAAAATCAGAGAATAGAGGGGGGTACTTTCGAATTTGAACATGTTACCTGTACATTGGAGAAACTAGGGAAGATCTACATAGGACATGCAACACAAAAGGCTAGCAATAACATTAGAACAGACTTAGGCAACTACAGGAGAACCCTTGCGTTGTAAAAAGGAAGAGCACAGATTAGATCTGAGACACCAGCACTGAGGTGGATGTTGTGCCCACTAGCACTTTCCAGGTTGGCAAAACAAAATTCAATGGTCCAGAAGATAAGGTCAATCACATCCTTTTCGTAAGTTGTTGTGACTGTGCTTAGTTCTGGTATAAAAACATTTGGACTAGCCTTCCTTGCTCGTATATCAGTTTGTAGTAGGCTTGGACGTTAAATCTCTAGAGTGCCTGGTATGGATTGAGGGAGGAGGATTATACCTCTAGTTTTCCTCATTGGCTGGTGGGTGGAGGTTGCATACTTCTGGAGTCCTTGGACTAGGCACCCCTAGAACCCCTAGTCTATCTGGTAGCTTGGTCCTGGAACAGTCTTATCAAGCCCTAAAATTAGGCTCGTGGGTGAGAGCTACACGAGGGGACTAATTGTAGGCTGTTAGTGGTTCAGAGGTGATTTATTGTCCTTTTGCTAGTACCTATCCTCTTGAAATCACACAACAATTTTATTGCTATTGTTAACATGTTGATTACCTCGTCAATATAAGTTTGAAATGTAATAATTGCTTAAGATTATTAAAGGTTATGATGAACTTTGTATGGAAATATTGACCTATTCTTAACATGTTAAGTGTTAGCCACAACACACAATGAACCATATGCTTGGACTATTCTTAATGCACTAGGTTAGTTGCAACATACAGTGAACCAGTTGTGAATTATTAGTATGTTGTGGAGAGAGAGAGAGAGAGAGAGAGAGAGAGAGAGAGAGAGAGAGAGAGAGAGAGAGAGAGAGAGAGATGTGATAATAAGATCTCATGAAGATAGTGACTGGTTTGCCTTCTTTTGAAATTTTGTGATCAACTATCGAAAAGCTTGAGGTGTACTTGGAATGGTTTGAAAGCCAAGGGTGTTAGGATGGCCTGAAACCTTTCTTAAGTTATATCTTCTAGTGGACCAGGATACATACCTTGTACTCCAATGTACAACTTGGAAATAGCTATGCTTTGTAGGGTCCAAGAAGGTCATCCCTATAGGTGTTAAGACTACAGAAGTCTGTTGGAGATTTTTTACAACTACAGTTCAAGCAAGCTAGCTCTAGAAAACCAGATAGAGTTAAGAAAAGTGGGGACAGATTAGAGGGATAATGACCATATTGGAAGCTTTCCTCCTATATGCTCTTATGCTTGAATATTAGTATTGGTATCAGACTACGAGCATGTAGTATAACACATTACATACTTGGTGTGGGGCATTTAGAAGATTGTAATCATTGTGTTCCACTATGTTGAGAGGAGTGCATGCTAGTCCTAGAGTTCTAGTTATGGGAATATACATATTGTGATGGTATGCCACGTGGGTGCCATGCGACATGACATAAGGAAACTTTAAAATGACAAAAAAAATGTATTCTACATACCCCATCCTTATAATCGCACCATGAGAGCCGAATGACATAATAACCACCTCTGGTCAACAAGGGGGGGTTTGTTACAGTACAGGGGGGGATTCTTGTTTTAACTTTTTAGGAATTGCATTATGGTATTTATTTTGTGTCCTTTCTTATAGAGCTAAATTTATAATGAATTTTTATGCAGAATAAATGCAGCAGAGCAGTCCCAAGATACTGAACCAGAATTCATTCAGTTGGTTAATCCCATGTAAACATCAACTTAATCCTAGATGCAAATAGTTCCATTTTGTGGGTTTGAGGGTGGAGTCAAGTAACCATGTCAATTTGTTTGTTACATGATATTAACAATTGAAAATTATAGCATTACCTAGAAATTTGGAATACAAGAATAGAACCCCAAAACAACATATATCAATATAAAGAAGCGAATCCAAAAGGGTGAAATGAAAAATGTGAATCCAAGAAACCTTACAAAGGAAAATGTTATGCATATCTGAAAATCAACTTAAGGTTAACGTAAGAAACAACAAAATAAACATGGTAAAAAATGTGGTTCTTGATACTCAACTTTTTCTACTAGCAACTACAAGACTCTATCGATCTCACATAAAACAAGGAGTGTTAGATGTTTGTCCAATTTAACTGCTTCAATTTATTCTTGAATGCAAGAAATAAACCTTGAGATTTTCTCTTGTGATGGGACAATGATCTAGGTGGATCTTCAGACACCATGGCATGGAAATGCTCGAAAATAAAAGTGATCAGAATGATGTCAAATCAAGACCAGATCAAAGATCTCATCTTCCTGATTGTGGAGGTGCAAATGGTTCATCAGTCCAAGTCCAGATGATGAAGTTATTGCGAAAATAAGGTTAGCTTGATCCTTAAGAAAATAATGTTTTTCCATAAAAAATGGACTTTAAGCCTTAAGATGCAAATCAAAATTGGCATAGTCCAAAGGGCGGACTTAAGGAGGGCCTTTAGGACCCCATGATCAGTGATCTCCGATATCAGAGTCAGGGGCAAGAAATCAGCGATATCAGAGAGTTGTCTATGTGATCGGTGATTAAACTGGCAATCAGCATCGGTGAAACCCAAAGGCCGAGGATCGGGACCCCTGCGATTAGCCATTTCTGATATAGGCAATCGGAGCGATTGACGATCGGCATTGGCACATGCCAATATATCGGTGAAGGACCCCGATCCGATGTGATAGCAGTATGCGATTAAAGCGGACCCGATAAGGTTTGTAGAGACAATTTAAACTGTTTTGAAGTCTGGCTTTAAAGGGATTTGTCGGATTTATCAGTTTTTAGTGTATTTCTGTTTTAAAGCAAAAAGAAGGCTATTTTCAAAGTTTTTTTGCAATGGCCGATGCTTCTAAGAAAATGGCTTCTATTATGAATAGAAATGACTCCGATTTAGATGTGGCCTTGTCCCAAACATGTATAAAACATGATGGGTGATACAGAGCCAAAGAGAGAGTGGGGAAGGCTATGTAGCAATGGTATGACAGAAAGCCCGAGGGTGGCATGCTAGAGGAAGAGATTCTCTACCAGAGAGCCCGAGAGCTTGTTTTGGGGATTGTTAGAGAGCCTGCATGCTAGAGACCTCAATGAGGAGGTTGCGTTCATAGGAGAGCCACAAAACAAGAGGGCTAGGCATTTCACAGAGATAGCTAGAGCACCATAGAGAGCTACAACGAAGCATGATAGTCTAAGAGTGCTTGAAATTCTGGCAGATTCGTAGAATGGGAGACAAACCCAACCGTTATATGGCCAAATAGCAATAGAGCCACCGAGCGAGAAGACCTGAATGATTCTTCTCTTTATGATCGATTATATTTCTTTGTGATTGATTCTTCTTGTATGAAAAATGCTTCTTTGAGATCAATTATTTTTCTTCAATTGCTTATTCTTCTTGCACATTGATGCTGTGAGATTAGTGTTTTAGCAAGCTTTAGCACTTTAACAATTGCTTTAGAGCAGCGCTTCTTCATATGGCCATTCATAGTGATGCCGTGACCGATTGGGAGCAGACTGTGCTTGTGCATTGATGATGTGAATAGATGTTCACTGTGGGTCGCATTATCCACTTCTTCATTCATATAATCATATGGCCCATGGTTGGTGTGAGGTATATGATTTATTCATATATTTCTTCTTTTATATTATGCTGCAGATCCTAGATTGATATTGATGTAGGATCTTTATTTTCATGTTGTCATGATTCCTTGCTTCATGTTATGAGGAATCTTCGTATGATGTACTTTATACTTTGAGATCCCTTATCGTATGCTTCTAGGATACTCTTGTTGTCGTTGTGCATGTCTTTTTCTTTGACATCCCTTTTGCGCCTTGTTGGCGGGATGCGCACCATGCATGTTTTGTTTCATACTGATAGGAGTTTTGATTGAGAGTTCTAGTTGTTCCTTGTATGATCAAGACAACAAACTCTTGTGTACATCACTTTTATTGACAGAACCTAATGCAGCAGCCTACAACACCTTGATTGGGTCTCAGAGACGTAGTCCCTCCTGGACGAACTTTGTTAACAACGGCTTGTGTTTTCATGTGCTGATGATTATATTGTTCCTCTTCCTTTCCGCATGCACTTGTATTCCTTAATGTTCTTTTGAAAAGAAATTTTAGCACATCATGAAAGTAAAAGGTCTTGGTAAGGTCCTTCTTCACACCCTGACCTGGATCAAGTGGTATCAGAGTAGGTCTTAACATTGATGTGAATTGCAGCATGAACAATGGAATGTGAAATGACAGAGAATGAAAGAGCGATGTGCGAGACCATGATCAACATCTCCAAGAAAGTGGAAATTGTGTATGAAACTCTATACAAAGAAACAGAGGAAAAGGAGTGCTTACAGCTTCAATTGAAAGCCACAGAAGAGGCCATGGAGGAACTGAAGCAAAGCAAATATAATCTTCAAACAGAGAATGATGAATAGAAGATGTGTTTACAGGCCAAGGAGGAACTGAAGCAAAACAAATATAATCTTCAGACAGAGAATGATGAATTGAAGATGTGTTTACATGAAGAGAAAGAGAAGAAGTAGAGTTTGCTACTATAGCTGCAAGCAAAGGACGAGGCCTTGGAAAAGCTGCAGCGAGACCCATGTGAGGTAAAACGTAGTTCTCCATCTTCATGTATATCTCCTGATGATGATTTCGCTATGTTTGAAAATCATACAATAGGAATTGGCTCCAAATTGCTAAAGAGAATGAGATATGAAGGAAAAGGATTAGGTATTAATGGGCAAGGCATTGTCAATCCCATCAAAGTAGAGGAATTACCCCATTAGGCAGGACTTGGGTATGGCAGGAAAGAAGTTGGGGAATGCGCGGAGACAGTTAGCGAACTACCACCAATGAATGATGAGCAGCCCTTGTCCGTTCTTTCCAAATTGAAAGAGAAGGTAAAATATGTTGATTTCCTTTCGATTTCATCTTCTAATAATATGATGTCTATTGGAGATTTGGAGATCCCGATTACAGGGACGAATATGAGGCTCCTTACAAAGACAAGGCACAAGGAGAAAGAAGTTGGTTATAATAACCAAGGCATCACACAACCTTTGGATTTTGTGCATGAACCTCGATTTGCAGGCTTGAGGTACACTGAAGGAGAGTGCTCAAAGGTGTGAGAGTTGTCTGAGACTTCATCAAGGAAAGAGAATGATGGGAAAACATCCCCATCATCACATGGAAGTTTCCATTGCAGGGAGAGAACTGAGGCAAGCTCTCATCGCCATACTGACATCAAAGATAGAAAAAGGAGGTATAACCACTTTCGATCTTTGAATTTTCATTATGATCATATTGTTAATAATGAACGAAGACAAAGGCATCGAAAAACATGCACTTTTTGTGGTTTACCTAACCATACCTTTTCCAGGTATTGGGAAAGAATAGTAGCACTCATGAGGTATGGAGGAAGAAAAAATATTGCAGTCATTATGACAAAAATGGCCATTAGAGAGCCACTTGCTGGAAGCTCCATCTAGAGCAGCGCCTTAATGACAAAGTGTTGGTGCATGAACCAGGAAGAGCAGTTGTGCGACAAGAAAAACCACCTCAAGGAGGTGATCCATTTACATTGATAAGTGAAAAATGGTTCTTTTGACTTGCTGTCATTTCATGGTCATTCTTTGTAAATCATTTGTTGCACTTTTAAAGTCTAAAAGTGATAATGTGTTTCCATCACTTGGTCGACAACAATGATGTCTGGCCATGTTTTGAGTCGTCTTTTGAGTCACATGTTAAAACTCTGAAAGTGATGTTATGTTTCCATCATGTGTTCAAACAATAGCGTTTGGCCTTATGTATGTAAATCATGCGTTGTAGTGATGATGTGTTTTCCGTCACTTTTTGAAGCAACCATGATAGGTTGGCCTTGTTGGCATAGCTGGAGTATTACATCCATCTATTGTAAACTTGACCATCGAGTACGAGTTATAAACTTGTGGCAAGTATGGAACATTTGGGTCTTTAGTTTGGTCATTGCATTTAAAGCATGTAATTACAAATCCATGTATTACAGGTTGCAGATGTAGCAGGTGTCGGTTCATTGCTTAAGGCTCTGAAGAACAAAGGTGAAGGAGATGGAAGCGAGACCTTTTGAGGACCTTTGTGATGCAGAAAGGGTATAGAGAAGGATGCAGATTACTTTTATGCTTTTGGAGGACCAAAATCTCCTCAGTGGGGAGGATTGATCCAAGTGGATCTTTAGACACCATGGCATGGAAACACACGAAAATCAAAGTGATCAGAATGATTTCAAATCAGGACCAAATCGAAGAGCTTATCGTCCTGATCGTGGAGGTGTGAACGGTTCGTCAATCGGAGTCTGGATGACGAAGTTATCGCAAAAAAAAGGTCAACTTGATCCTTAAGAAAATAAAGTTTTTCCATAAAAAATGGACTTTAAGCCTTAAGAGGAAAATCGCAATCGACATAGTCCAAAGGGTGGACTTAAGGTGGGCCTTTAGGACCCCCTGATCAAGAATCTTTGATATCGGAGTCGGGGGTAGGCAATCGATGATGTCGGAGAGTTGTCTATGCGATCGGTAATCAAATCGGCGATCGACGTCGGTGAAACCCAAAGGTTGAGGATCGGGACCCCTGTGATTAGTGATCGCTGATATTGGAAATTGGAGCAATTGGCAATCAATGTTGACACATGCCAATATATCGGCGAAGGACCCCAAGCCAATGCAATAGCGATATGCAATTAAAGCGGACCTGATAAGGTTTGTAGGGCCAATTTCAATTGTTTTGAAGTCCGACTTTAAAAGGATTTGTTGGATTTATCAGTTTTTAGTGTATTTCTATTTTAAAATAGAAATAAGGCTATTTTCAAAGTTTTGTTGCAACGACCGATGCTTCTAAGCAAACAGATTCTATTTTGAACAAAAATGACTCTGATTTAGATGCAGCCTTATCCCAAACGTGTATAAAACACGATGGGTGATACAGAGCCGAAGAGAGAGTGGGGAAGGTTGTGTAGCAATGGTATGACGGAAAGCCTGAGGGCGGTCTGCCAGAGGAAGAGAGTCTGTACCAGAGAGCCCGAGAGCCTATGTTGGGGAATGCTAGAGAGCTTGCGTTCTAGACACCTCAATGAGGATGTTGTGCCGATAGGAGAGCCGTAGAATGAGAGGGCCAGGCATTGCACAAAGCTAGCTAGAGAACCGCAAAGAGCTACAACGAAACATGATAGCCCAAGAGTGCTTGAAATTCTAGTAGATTCGTAGAGCGGGAGACAAACCCAAGCACTATATGGTCAAATAGCCATAGAGCCACTGAGAAAGAAGACCCAAATGATTCTTCTCTTTATGATCGGTTATATTTCTTTGTGATCGATTCTTCTTGTATGATCAATGCTTCTTTGAGATCGATTATTTTTCTTCGATCGCTTATTCTTCTTGCATATTGATGCTGTGAGATCAATGTTTCAGCAAGTTTCAACACTTTGACAGTTTCTTCAGTGCAACACTTCTTCATATGGCCATTCATAGTGATGTCGTGACCGATTGGGAGCAGACTGTGGCTGTGCATTGATGATGTGAATAGATGTTCATTGTGGATCATTTTATCCACTTATTCATTCATATCTTCGGATGACCTGTGGTTGGTGTGAGGTATATGATTTATTCATATATTTCTTCTTTTATATTATGCTACAGATCCTAGATTGATATTGATGCAGGGTCTTCTTTATTTTCATGTTTTCATGATTCCTTTCTTCATGTTATGAGGAATCTTCATATTATGTACTTTATACTTTGAGATCCCTTATTGTATGCTTCTGGGTACTATTGTTGTCATTGTGCATGTGTTTTGCTTTGACATCCCTTTTGCGCCTTGTTGGTGGGATGTGCACCATGCATTTTTTGTGTCATACTCATAGGAGTTTTGATTGAGAGTTCTAGATGTTCCTTGTACGATTGAGACAAAAAACTCTTGTGTACATCACTTTTATTGACAACACCTAATGCAGCGGCCTACACCAACTTGATTGGGGCTCGGAGACATAGTCCCTCCTTGATGAACTCCGTTAACAACGGCTTGTGTTTTCATGTGCTGATGATTATTGTTCCTCTTCTTTTATGCATGCACTTGTATTCCTTAATGTTTTTTTGAAAAGAAATTTTAACACATCATGAAAGTAAAAGGTCTTGGTAAGGTCCTTCTTCACACCCGGACCTAGATTAGATACTCCCTCGACTAGACATCGAAACAAATTATTGACAAGATCTGAAAGCCTTCTCAAACAATGTTTCCAATAAGATATTTGGAGAGATTCTATAGTAGCTAGAGTTTGATTTTTCCCTTTTGTCTTGACAGCTGGAAGGACACCCTTAACATTAATGTCTCTCAAAATTCTCTTAATTAGATTCTCTACCATGGACAAATTTTTTTGATAACACAAGACAAGTATCTCTTTTACAAAACTTAATGTTGTGAATGTAGGTTTCATTTGACTTGTGAAAGCCTTGATAAGCACATCCCAAACTCGATCTGTCAACATTGGATCACCTTCTTGTATATCCATGACAAGATTTATATAAATAGATTCACCAAAACTAAAATTGTGAGAATAATAATCACATGACTATATAATACAAAACGTAAAGAAAAAGGTCTTGTAGCATTTAGTGCTTTAGAGGGGAAAAAATTGCAAACAGACCTGGGGGCATTGATTAATTCAATCTTAACTTAGCTGATAAGTTATGCAACGTGTTAGTGACAAGTTACAACATTAGATGCATGATTTCTTGAGAAATCCATAACCTTATGAAATTGTATAAATCAAATATTTAAAGGAAATATTTATAAAGAGGAATTAAAAGGGATAACATAGTTTCGAAATAAGTATTTAAGAACTAGATGATAATAAGTATAAAAAAATGACAGCTAAGCAACAAAAATATGGGTCTGTTATTTTCTTTCATGAGAAATATCTTTATTTTCCATATGAATAATATGCATGTTTTTGTCCTCAAGAAACTACTCAGACTCAACAAATCTCATCAAGTAACTTGCAGGAATTGAACGCGAGTGGGGACGATAACAATCGTCCTCCCCAACTGCTTGAGATAAACCAAATGACATGTGTCTTTTATTTTATTCATATAAACATAATCAGTAAAATAAAATAATAATATCAAACTGGCCCTTACCAAAAAAGGAAAAACAAATTTACCTAGGTCAACTTGAGAATGAGTGTTTTGATCAATTGAAAGGTTCTAGAATGCCAACAAAAAATCAATTTAAAGTTTAAACAATTTCAAGAGCACAAATATATTTGCAAATTTTTGCTAGACCACGGAAAAGATAGAACACTACTCAAAGAAATTACAATGAACCTTTGCCAATATTTCATGTATAGTCATAATAGGATGCATTCACTATATGTAGCAAGGATGTGTTCACTATATCAAACTCTCAACAACCTATATATATACAAAATGATTCCTTGTATTTTTTATTACAATGTAGTGAGAAAACTGTCATGCTCTAAATCCTAAAGGTTAGAATCAACCAATCTAGTGTTATAATTTTCCAATTAGATTTAACATAATTGAAATATTATTCTTTTAGTTTGCATGTTAGCCTTCCCATAATTGAACATAAAATAATCCAATCAATTGCAACCTTGTAGCAGTTATTTGATAAATTTCGTTTTGAGCATGCATCCTTCTTATGACATCAAGCATACTCAGGAGAAACATTTTGAAGTTGGTATAATTCAAATAGTGTGTTTCTCTTATTAGTATATCCCCTACCTACATTTGATTCCTGACAAGAAGTGGCCAATGCACTACCTACAAGGAAGCCATTGAGCCACCCAGGGGATGCTAAGTCAGGCTACGTGGTTGTTCAATATAAGTAGTGCCTCTCCTCTTGATAGGTGGTGGATGCTCTCCACCAATGTGGTAATAAGGAAGCATTTTTCAAAAAATTATATAGCCTTTTACAGATGAACATCCAGTAGTGAAAATTATAATCCATTTACAGGCTGGCATTGTTCTTGGTGGAGAGCCTTTCTGAATGTATCCTTCAAGGTGTAAATTTCTCCTTTAGCATCTAGGCTTCCTTGTCCTGTTGTTGATTTTTCCTTTGAATGCCTCTTGAACAATGAAATTTCTATGCTTCTTTGCTCCTACTCTAGATCACATTGCCTCTTGGGAGTCACGCTTTGCAAAACATATATTCTATGTATTTGGTTACCTTCAATTGTAATGATCTTCAATGTTTTTAATCTTTGTATTTTGTCTCGGAGAATCCTTCTTCGAAGATACATTTATTCAACATAAGTGCACGATTGTTGATTATGATACATCAATTTTTTTTTGAAAAGCTAATTGGTTAAGCACTAAGATACAAATCTAAAGAATCTAGGTTTCAATATGCAAATAATTCAAACCTCCTTTTGACTTTGCATCATTTCCTAGACTATATTTCTATTATATTAATTTTTTTTATCTCTGCAAGAACAATCAATTGCTTGAACTTAACAAAGGAGAAAATATTCCATTTTCTCTAGTTTAGAAGGAAACCAATATCATTGCCTATTTTGGCAGCAACCAAATTTAGAAGGACCATATTTAAAATTGAGAAATAACATTGAGAAGAGACGGAAAATATGGATTTCCTCAAAATCTTTAGAAGCTATATTAATTACACGTAGCTGTATTCCTAGCGGATAGAACTGAGAGTGGTGGTTTTAAAGTTTTCCGTAGATGTATAGTACATTCAAGATTAACATTATGTTCAAAGGTGGCCATACTCAAGCATCCCATTGCATCTAAGGACTTTTCAACTAAATTCTACCCTCCTAGACTTGCAAGTGGCTAGGAAATCAATTAGTAAGTAGCAATTTACTATGTACAATTCTTGAATACCACTCTTTTCTCATAGGACACTGTTGGAAAGCATGATGTGTGTCTAATGTAGGCTTATATTGGACCCTTTTACAAAGTTCTTGAGAACCAAGAGAGGAAAAAGGCTAATTCAATGTTTTTACTGAATTGAAATGTCAAATATGTCTCTTCATCCCATGGATTATAAAATAATTAATAATGCCTGGTGGTAAAACAAACTTGCTGATAAATTGATAATCCAAGCTCAATTAGTAAACAAATTGCTTGGAATAGCTATTTTTACCTCACATGATAGATGCAGTATGAAGTTAAAGCTGACAAATATGTTATAATAATGGATTTTCATTTCAACTTTCTTGGTTCAGGAAATCATGTTGAATTAAGAAAAACTTGCAATGGAATGAACTCAATGCCTTTTCTTGCCTTCGTATTTAGAAGGGGCTCTCCTTTTCTCCCTTTTGCAATCGTTCAGAATTTTATTTTCATAATATAAGCATCCTTAACGTGGTACATATGGATTGATGTATATGAGTTTGTGTTGTAAACTTTCATTGAGCCTTTCTCTCAATTGTTTTTAGAGTCAAAATAGAATGTAGCAACTTTTCCTTTCTTTCATATGAGATTTTACTTGTTCCTTGTAATTAGTGGAATTGCAATTTTAGTATGTTGTTGACTCATTTCATTCTGCTACATGGCATAGGAACATGGTGAATAACTATGTGAATTTATTCTTGTGCTTAAAACTATAATTGTGCATTTCATGGGCATTCCTGGTTCCGCTGCAAAGACATTTGCTGCATCTAGAATATTATTGGTTGTTGTTTGTATTGAAGGAAACTTGAAACATATTTTCTTTTTGAATACTTATAGGAGAGGCCAGCAAATTTTAATACACAGAGATGGGTTTGAATAAAATCCTATAAGAGGCACTGACAAGCCAATAACAATTGCACAATCAAGTGAGGTGATAGATTCTCAAAGGATGTTCTCATGGCACACAAAAATCACCTAGTAATTCTATCTTTGCAATTCCATTTTATCATTTATGTTTTATCAATTCAAATAGTTTATATATTTAGGTAAATATGAAAATCCATAACTACTTTATTTCATTATAATTTGGGAGTCTACTCATGTCCCACACTAGTTTCTTTGTTGATTACAAGTACATCCCATTGGAGATCAATTGGTTGGAACATACATGGATAATCAACAAAACATATTTTCTCATTTACATTCACATTGATCTGTTTTCCATGTATTACTAGATTTATGTAGTCTAAACAATTGCATACTTATGCAATGAATTGTTCCTTATAGATATTATGGCTCATATCATCAAGAAGAAATTCAATAAGGAGAACATGAAGAGGAATGTGTTGTTGCATACAGATGGAAATATGAACCCTACCATGATCAAGATGTGCAAGTAAAATAGTAAGCTCCTCCAATTTGTCAGTGTGAACAAAAACTCTTGACTCATAGCCCGGGGAAGAGGAGGAACCAACAATCACATCCAACACGAGCATGGGAGTATACAGTTGCAAATGAACATGATATATTTCCTTATCTTCAAGGTGGGCATCAAGTGATTGAAAGGCATAGGCAAGGAGTATGAAGGATTTTCGCAGTTTGTAGGTTATAAATCTCAGGTGGAAATCATCTCCAAGTAGAAAACCAGAATGCTTAGTCCTATATTGTATTTTTTTTGGGCCTTCTGGTATTGATATGATATATAATCTGCTAGAAAACAACCACGTAATATGTAAAAGCATAAAATTGATCTCATTTTATCAGATGTTGGCAATAGAGATCATAGTTTCTGTAGTGATAATTGGGAGAATGTTTTTGTTATGTGTGTCAAACAAAGATATTCTAAATTATAGGGTTGATCATATGAAGGACTTTGTTATGAAAGGTTTGAATAAGAGGCACAACCAATAATGGTATCAAGTAGATTTTATAAAAAAAAAATATTTGGAGGATAATTTGTAATTAGTTTATATGCCTCAAGTGATATTTTGTATTAAAATCCCTGTGGCATCCCATGAAAATTTAATAAAATAATGTATTTTTATTCACCAAAGCAAGTGCTAGTTATAAATATTGTAAATTGCAGATCAAGAAATCGATGGTATCATTTACTTACAAGTACATAGTTGCATTACTTCTTCAAGAAACAAAGAATAATGGAAGGATCCCTTTTCTTCGACGACACCCTTTGCAAATGCTACACTGTAAGGACAGTCAAATGCAACTAGATCATGCAAGATCCCATCCTCTACCACAATACCTCCTTTGCATTCAGACTACCTCTGATCTACGGTGTGCCACTCTTCTGAATCCCATGCATTCCAAGTCCCGAACCAAAACTAACCGATATGGCCTTCATGTCGAATACCTAACTCACACACTTAACAACTTGTGACCTGTGTCTAATAATCATGGGCTTCATAGTAGACCTCAATTCCTCCATGTTGTAATACACTTGCAAGGCACTTCCTACTTTATCCTGGTTCAAAGCCTCCATTTCTCTCTGAAGAACTTCCATCACCTCTGTTCGCAATCGGTTCCCTGTTTCCATTAACCAGGGGATCTCCTTATCGACAATCTCGATGCCAAATAGATCCCCTTCCTTTCTAATGCTTTCAATTTCATTATACATTTGAGCAACTTTAATGAGGTCCAACTTGTTGCTACCACCTTCAGAATCCATCAATACTATAATCTTTCTCACTTGTTCTATAACCCTAATAGTGTTATGCAAAATCTAAATAGCCTCATGGAGGTGTGAAAGTGGCTGGGAATTTAGCCTAGTTTGTTTGTAGGGCTCTGTAATCTCATACCTAAGTCTTTACACCAACCATTGCAGACTGCTAACCCGAAATTTAACTACATTTAAAATCCCCTCTGCATCCTTTGAGCTCAAGAGCTATTGAATCAGCGTGTCATGGTGTGAATAGGCTTCATTTCTTAGCTACTTTTCCAGCAAAAGAATCCCTTGAACTAGCTATTTGCGCACGAGACCACGTGTCCACTGTTGAGGACCTCGCTGGCAAATTTTATGAAGTTGAAATCATCGGAAATAAATTTGGTGAAGATGGGATCTTTCATGAATTCTTCTTTGAGGGATCCATCATTCAAATACCACCATGGATCGTTGACAGTGGGTTCTTGGGGGTCAAATAGGGTTTAAGTGAGGTGATTAAGTGCAAGGGGGAGGATAGAGTGTTATTTGTAGGTGATAGTATCTAGCATCCTCTGTGAAATGTATTGATCGACCTCACCATTTTCTTTGTCCTTTTATTCTAGAGAATCGACATTGTATAACTGTAGCAATAAGAAATCATAAATACATGGTCAATGGGAGTATGAATTCGAGGCACTACCATCTAGATCTAGAAGCCCATAGGTATGAAATGGATTGAGGAATGCGCTCATGTAAATCTTGTGAGAATTTAGAAAATGGAAATGCAGGAAGAGAAAGGGAACAAGATTCAAATTTGGAGAGGTGCGGATGCATTCAAGTTGATGTTTAATAGTGCTTAGGAATTCTTGTTGACTGTGACTCACAAAATTTTACCTTTCAAATACGTTACTAATCAATATTTCCCCTCTTTGAGTCGGGACATAAGTGTTTTCAAGGTGGGGAATCTAGACTTGTCGAATCTGTAAGGAGCCATCGAGAGTACACTTCCACTACTCGAAAGAAGAAAGAGAGAATTTATTTAGGTAAGGGAAGAAAGGTTTGTTGAATCATTATAGTAGAAAGAGTACATTCCAACTCTTGAAGTAGAGAACAATTCTTTGACAACAGGAAGGAGGGCTCGGCTAGCCTAAAGTCAAAACTAAAAATGAAGAAATTAACCTTGTCGAGGAAAGGAATGGATAGCTTTTGAAGAAAGGAAGGAGTAAGAACCTTGATAGAGTGAAGGGAGTCTCATTTTGGCCTAATGGATGATCACAGTGTGACTAAATTTCCCAGGCATATTGTTATATAGGTCGAATTTTTAATATTAACATGGATACTTCGTTAAAATGTTTCCATGTGAAATTTTGGTGAGTAATTTATTTTTAATATTAGCATGGATACTTCATTAAAATGTTTCCATGTGAAATTTTAGTTAGTAATTTTTGATATTTTGTTAGGTTATTTCAATTTAAAATTTTGTGAAGTATTCTATTTTTCAAATGATTTGACAAAATATTAATATTTTAAAAATAAACAATAAAGAGTATATAAGTGAACAAGGTTGTTAAATTTTGTAGATTTAAGTTATATTTTTTAAAATCAATATGTTTGTCTCTATGCATGCCCTTACTCATTTTTATGAAGAAATAGGGGAAGGTTGATTTGTCTAAGTTTTTTGAATTATATTAACTTTTTCTCCTCCAATTTTTTATAATATAGATGGGAGATTTACTTAGTATTAAAAGGGTGTGTGCTTTAATGGAATAGATTGGATTGGTAATGGGATCACCTAAACAGGCACATAGATTATCTCACTATCTTCTCTTGCACTCTTTTCTCATTAAACAAAGTAATTTCTATTTATGTTGGAAGGACAAAAAAATCATGGTTTTAATTGCTATATTTTCATTCTCCACCTCTTAATCCAATGTAATCATAAGAAAATATGGTTGAACAATTAGGAATTGAACAAAAGTAATTGTAGTATTTGAATCTAAACCTAACAACATGTTTGTGTCAAAGGAATCATTTCAATTATCCATGGAGCTACAATGAAATTATGCCAATTCATCTAATATTGGATCTTAAATGACTAAGAAAACTCAATATTGTGGATATGTCATATTTATGTTGTTTGTGAATTTGGAGATGAATCTATGATGGGATGAATGGAATGCAAAAATAAAAGATAAATTCAAAAACAAAATGGTAAGCCTACTTAAGAAATGGGTTGCACTAGTTAAAGTGATAGTTAGACATTAGTAAGAAGTCAAAACTTTTAAGGGGTAGCAAAAGTGATGCGGCATCTCCATCCCATGCATTTTCAGCCATGGATGGATAGCCACTTATAGGCCATTAATTTTTTTTCCCTTGAGGGACCATTTCACTATTATAACATAAATATGGTTTTCTTAGGGAGGTTTGCAATTCATTTAAATGCACACATAAGGTGTAGTAATAAAAATGTGATGGGCTTAAACAAGCATTCACTAACATTTAATAGCAATCAAGAATCTATGATTAAATTAAACCTGATCACATAGAACATGCATAATCCATGTAAATTTATTACAATAAATAATATTCAATCACATTTCATAGACACTTATTTTTCAACTAAGAATGGTCTAAGGAAAGTAGTTGCATATGAGAAATTTTCCTCCCAGTTGTAGGCATCCACCATAGATGCCATCCCCAAGTTGGATTATGAAGTCACTAGGGAAAGCCAATGTAAGATATAGGCTCTCACTCACTCAGTCAAACCCAATTCTCTCATGGAATGGCTAATCTGTTGGGATGGGGTCCCGTGGGTCAGTTTTGGGGTTAAAATAACCCAAGTTTTGATTAATATTTTGTAACTAATGTAAAGTATCTGTGATTTATGGATGCAGAGCATGCAGATGATTAGGAGTCAAAGGGGTTTTAGCCCCTTTTTTATGTAAAGTTTGAGTCGGTTCTAAGTTGGGATTTTATGAAAAAGGCTATAAATAGGTGTGTCTTAGAGAGTCTAAGGCATGTTATGTAGAGATGGATGTAATGGGTCAATAGAAGAGAAGTGATAATGCAGTGAAGTGGGTCAGATAAGAGAAGAAAGGCCTTGTAGTTGAGTGTGTAGAGGCCTAGGTAGAGTCCGTAGTTGAGTACGTAGGGTAATTTTGAGTCTGTAAAGCTGAACTGAAGATCAATAAAGAAAGTTACCAAAGAAATCCTGTGTATATCTGTTTATCTCTGTTTACTTCTATTTACGATATATGTTGTGAATGAATAACGTGTTTCTAGAATATTGATCTAATGATGCGTGATTCTCTTGAATAAGTCTTAATAGATGTATGCAATACATATTAAATACTTTCATGAAGACTATGATAAATCCTATTATGTTTACTAAATAACTTAAGTATATCTGCGCAAACACTAATTTAGGATTGTTCTCTAATGCACGTAAGTGGATAAATCAACTGCTAAGGGTCTGCAAAGGCTAATCGTAGACCTTCGTGAAGGTTTGAAGGTTGTTTTAGTAGAGTTGCAGTACTGAGCCCTAAGGGATTATTGATCTGTGGGAAGGCACATCTGAAGGCACTAAAAGACATCACACTCGTCTCTGGATGCAGAAACTTGGTTCTTGCATCCCTCCATACTGCTTCAGGTGATACTGAAGCCTGTGCTACATGGGTTTTTGTCGAAAGGGCCAGTAGTGTAGGGATTTTTTAGTTGGCGCAACTAACTCTGAACCTAGGTCAGGTTCCCTTAAGCCAACAAATGGTTCCATTGCCAGGACTGGGATCTGCTTGAAAGAGATGTGTGATGTCGCATCATTGGAATTCGACCAAGAAAGAAATTGAAAAGTGGTTGGATTGGAAGATTCACGACGTAAGAAAACAAGACTCTGTGCTTGTCAAAGGAACAGTGGTTGAACATGTATTTGTATACAGAGATACACGAGATCTTCTTCTCCACTTTTCCCATTGAAATGTACGAGTGGTTAGCTAAATTGAGAACCAGCCAAGGAGGGTGGAAGATTGATAAACCTATAGTGTGGACTCGTGAATTAGTGTGACGATTAGAAAACTCTGAAAACTAGATCATGTGGGTTGTTGATCATTGGCTTAATCAGATTCTGGGAGGATTTGTTACAAAATTCATAGTTGATACCTCAGTCAGCTACAGCGAAGAGGAGTGATGATTTTTGAAAGGACTGTGAGGTAAGTATTTAAGATCTTTGAATACTTGGATTAAAATGTTGTTGTGTGAAAAATGAGTTATGCCATTGCCTTGATGTTCGGAGCTACGTGAAGTGGAAGATTCTTTAGAAACCACGAAGGAATGAGACTGGAGTATAGTCCATTGATTGGACCTCCTTTAAGTGATGACGAAGGGGTTGAACAAACTCTTCCATGAAGTGCTGTTCAACTAATCACCCAAGGGTTTCCTCGAATAAATCATCCATCCACTCCACCTCCACCTCCACCACATACACCTTCACCCACACCTCCACCTCTGCCACCTCCATTCAACATGGCGAACACTATGAAGTTTTCGATTTTCAAGGGCATTGGAAGTGAAGATACAAAGCAGTTCTGGTTTATTGTGAATGATGTTTGGACAACACAATAGAGTACTGATGAAAATATAAATAAGGCACAATTGGTTACCGCTCTCTATGATCGCGCACTAACTTGGTATATTAAGTATGCTCTGATAAACATATAGCATCATTAGTTGGATTTAAGGAAATCATGATGAGGGTTGATGAGAAGCCTTGGGAATTAGATCAAAGGCTGAAATGTGTTAGTCGAGAAGCTAACATGCAGCTCACAGATGGTGTTACAAGGAAAACTAGTGTCTTTTCGATCTGCTAGTCCCACTAAGATGGGTAGCTATCTTAGAAACAAACAATCAAAGCAATTTGCAATTTCCTTTATGTATAATAGGTAAGAGAGATGCAAAGAGGACCAACCTGGATCTTTCGCTTAGCTCCTTGCTTTATTTCTCTCTCCCTTGATAGAGCTTGCAACTCCTCTCCTACTTGTCCCACTTTAGAGAATACCTGTAGAGACAAAGTAACAAAACACCATCAAAGCATCTCGATCTATAATATCATAAACAAAGTAGAATCATAAATACATTGACCATAAAATTGTATTCACAAATAACAAGATTCACAAATACATGATTATATAGAGGAAAACTCAAAGAACTTTATTAATAGTAGAAGAGAGGATTGCAACCC
Organism: Pinus taeda; assembly: GCA_000404065.3. NCBI lineage: Eukaryota > Viridiplantae > Streptophyta > Pinopsida > Pinales > Pinaceae > Pinus > Pinus taeda. The sequence goes on along the minus strand of APFE031190550.1, from coordinate 66,650 downwards.
AGCTGTCTAATCCACCATCATCGCCCCAGCATCAAAGCCATCTTCACCTCATGAAAAGCAAGATCACCCAAAAATACAATGCTTCTTTCTCAAAGACAAACTAACATCACTTCTTTACAAATTACAAAGTTCCGGCCTCTAGATCTCTCAGATGAGGGATCCATTTATAGATGTTTGTAAAGGTGTGAGTCAGCTCTAGGATTTTGATTAGTGTCATTCCACTTGTAGTTCTTGGTTCCACTTGGAGATTTCTTGGATCTCTTACTCATCCCTGGGCGAATTCAGAGAGGCAAGTGTCATAGAGGAAGTTTCTAGAAGATTCCATGAGCATCCACTTAGCAAACTGCTACAGACACATTGTCCATTCTCAACCATCGCACACCCCATACGAGGCCTCTTCAGTATACATCAATGGCTAGTGTATGAGAGATGCATTGCACCTGACCAAGAGCAGTCAGTATGGTCCAGTTTTGGCTAGTTCTGAGTGGTTTTTCAGGTGTAACTTCTGGGAAATGATGTAATCAGTTGACCATGATCCTTTAGGGTATGAAACAACACTTTTAGGGGTTAAAGAGCCCTTGGTTTATTGATATATATGATTGGGGTTGCAGTGCCCAAATATGTGTATAACAGTTGCCCCCTAAAGCATGAGGTTGTAAATCTTCTGATGTCATGTGAAATTCTTTATCATGAGGATCCGAGGTATTCGAACTGGAAGGTGGCTTGTATAAGATACAATACAATACAAAATCATCATATTAATTTCATGATCTAGCTGAGGCGTGCATTCCCATGCTCATCTTTATAAATTCATTTTCATGTACATAGGATAATTTATCATCTGCCATTACAGACTGGTGATTCTGTGTATGTAGAGTCATCATCCATTAGCTTGGATGATCATCTGTGCAACTTTTGTGTACATTTGATGTCTTTATATTCCTGAATATATCGTAGCTCGGATGGATGAAAGTAGATCTGGGGTCTTCAAACTCATTCAATCTTTTCCTGATGTACAAGTTGATCCATGTGAAAAGATGTTCTAAAGTCGAACATAGAAAGACATCACCTGATTACTAGCCAAAAATGAAAGCTATTAACAGACGCTAGAGGAATAACCGACAATGATAATGATCCTCAAGGTACTACATTACAATTTACGTGGTGTGAATGTATGAGTTGGTGTCGAACACCATGCAAAATCTTTCGGTCAAAGGCCATTGATGTAAACCTGTCGCCGGAAGTGAGAAACTTGACATTGAGGCATGCAAGCTTCAAAGTACTGAAAGGGTTGTTTCCAAGTCAACTTCTTGGATAATGAGCTGATGTCAAAAAGAAGTGACCCATTGTAGGAGGGCCTTGATGTATCCCACATCTATGACACGAAACAAAGAAAATTATTTTTTGGAGGTGAAAACGATCTGATGATACAAGGTTTAGGAATGGCAGTCATGAAAAGTGGAGGGTGAAGGTATTGCAGTGGATGAGGCGCTAGCTGGATGGTAAATTCTCCGAATGACTTCTCTTGAACATGTCGATGACACTGAGATGTATTGGTAGCATTAACCCCAAAATATGGATGGTACGGAGGACCAATGGTGATATGACCGGTGAACGGAATAACCCAACCCGACTCAATCATGGTGATGGAGTGAAAGTGCCATGTCCAAGAGTGACTTGCTACCAATAAAGTTCTCCAACTTTTCTTCCCTTTTTCCCCAATCATTTCTGACCAGTACCTCTTTATTTTTGTCAAGCTTGAGGAGGATAACATATGCTTGTTCTATAATTTTCCCTTCGAGCAAAGCTTTCGCTATGTTTTAGCGAGCCTAGTGACAGTGAAACGCATCCTTGTCTAGGTAGACAAGTTTTTCACTATTGTTTTAACGAGTTTAACGACAAGGATAACTCGGTCCTTTTAATATTTAGAGAGTTTGAAAAGGGAAGAAAAGATAACTGCAACAGTCATTTTTCATGGTATAATCCCTTAAGTCCAAAAAAGTATAAAATAATACGAAAGGGATGACTTTTCGATCGCTTTAGCGAGCCGAAAAAGACAAGCGCTCGATATTTTTGTGGGATAATCCCTCAGGTCCGAAAAGATTAAGATGTACAGGAGGGATGACACTTCCCTTTACATTAACGAGTTGGAAAGGCCAATAGCTCGACAATATTTTCATATTTAACGAGTCTAAAAAGAGCTTAAAAGAGACTCATTTTTGAGGAATGAGTGATGTTTTCGGGTAGCAACTAGTTCCAGGTAAGTTTGGAACTTCTCAAAACATGGCAGTGTGAAGAGGGTGACTAACAGAATCACTCGTCTCAGTTTTTCCTCAAAAGGGTAAACAATCAAGTGGAAGCGTATGATCGGCCAAAAGAATGGAGGTGATGGTAGGAACACAACCAAGGCTCAAAAGGCTGATAGCATGGCAATCATAGAGGTCGTTTACTGAAGGAAGGTTTATTTTTTAATGAGCTTGAACCTTGTGTTAACATTGCTCATGATAGTGGTCAAAGATGTTCAATTCACCATTTAACATGTTAGATTCTTTTTTCGGTCGTTCAACCTGCTCAATTGCTCCATCAGATTGATTATAAATACATATACATAAATGAGTTAAAAACTAACATTCTACTTGAAGTACGTGAATAGTAACATAAAAAGTAGTTTTACCTCTCATTTTTACCATTTCATTTCGAATTTTGGATTTTGGAGCTTTGGAGTGGTTTTCCCCCTCAAATTTCATCAATCGATTTCGAGAGATCCGGTGGACTATTTTCCACGCCGTCAAGACCAGGTAGGAGCTAACCCTGAGCTCTTCATTTTCATTCCATCTTTTTCTAATTTTGAGCAAGTTTTTCCCTTCTTTTGGGCCCCTGGAGTTTGAAGAATTCATTCTCCCATCATTGTGCCTAGTCTATATCAAAAGGTGTGATGCATACTGAGCTGTACACTGGCCAATCAGTATGCATCTCACATAGCTCAAAGGCAGGATGTGATGGGCGCAAAAGGGAAACTTTGTACAGTGATTTTTCATGAAATTTTTGCGTGTTTTTTTTTTTTGCTCAAATCAGGATCCTAGTTCATCTTTTGTTTATGTTTCAGAGATTTATCAGATCAATATGGTCATCACATGGCATGAACACAAGCATGAATAAGAGGACATGATTGCCTTACACGATCAGGGTACAGTTACTACACTGCGAAACTTTGGCTTGCTAAAATTCTTCCGCATATCCAGCATGAGGTAGCAAATCAATTTGTTGCAATATTTTCTCAATGCATGGGATCCGATCAACCAGGTATTCCAGATTAGAGGCAAATCCATTCCATTGACAGTCAAGGATATCTACTTTTTGACGGGGTTATCGAGGCGTGGTGCCCCTCTCTCATTATCAAGATCCGCCCATGGGGGTGAATCTGTAAGGGATTATATTCACCAATTTTGTAGAGATGGATCTTAGCCCAGCAGGCATGGCAAGATAAATATCCGAGATGTCACTAATCAGCCCTTGAGGACCATTTTATTCACCTTAGCTAGGTTGGCTGGTAGCATGGCTCTTCATTTGGAAAATAGATCTTATATGCAGTACACCCTAGAATGCATGGAACCAAAGGTATTCAACTGGTGTGAGGCGGTACTTCCGGTCATAAAAGAAAAGCTCTCTAAGGTAAAGAATGGAAGATCCAAGAACTTTGGCTATAGTTCCATTTTGACTGCTTTTTCCTTGGAAAGGATTCCACTGATGCAGCCTTAGCATATTTCACTAGGATTGCTAATATCGAGGGAACCACGGATGCAGGGGTGGGTTGATCTTATGGCTAGACATGTTGGTCAGTCACATATTTCTTTCTCTGATGCCTTCTTTGAGTGGTTCGACCGTCAAGAGATGGTCTTCATGGAGTATCCATACGTTGGGATGGACTTCCGAGGTGACTCGGATTTGGCGTTACTTGCTGGTGAGCAGTGGAATGTTATGGGTAAAATGATTTGACCATATCTTTGTTTATCAGTTTTATAATGTTTTTGTGTTTTTAAACGTTATCAAGACTAATCAAACTCATATATTTATGCAGATGTAGGACTGGTGCGACTAGCGGAATGCCCAAGGGCGACAGGTGATGTTCCAACAGGAGAGGCTGTAGGGAGGGCTGTCTTTCGCGATTTGGACATAGCGGAGACCCTGGCAGTGCTGTAGGATTAGATCGAGGGTCTCACTCTTGGTATTCAGGATGTCGGGACCGACGAGTTACCTCTGAGGTTACAGCGCCATACTACTAGTGTGTCGAGTTGCTGGACTAGGCTCTTATGTATGATCGCACAGGCGTTGACATGTTATCACCAGCATCATTAGTTTAGGATGATTTTCTGCATTTTTGAGTTTTTGGGTCGTATGATCGATTTTGTATTGGACACAAACATTTTGTAAAAACTATAAATAGTTTTTATTTTTGGAGTCTTATTTTGGTTAAGTTATGCGATCCCAATGCAAATGTTAATGTGAAATTCTTTTCTTTACAAATGCTACAAATATCTATCTAACACATAATTTGCTAATGAATCAGTTAATGTGTTTAATTTTATGGAAATGTGTTGATATTGAATGGAATCAAACTGCCTTTCCAAAATCCTGACTCTTAGGAACATACGATAAATAGCTGGGTTCCGAACAGAATAGACACCAGTAAGCTATAAAATGATGAGTTGCGAATCTAGCTTGACAACAAGTCGGTGTATGCCATGTGAAATGGCATCAGAGAGAAGCTCCATCAACACACTATATTCAGCAATGTTGTTCATTGATCAACCAATACATATCCCCCTGAAACTCACTAACTCGCCGCTTGGAGCAAAAATGGCTCAGGTTGCAGAAGATAGGTTCTGCGTACTATGACTAGCTCCGTCGGCATACCCAATGAATGTTCTCAAATAGTCTGACATCTATAACAAATACAAAGTGGATTACCTAACCAAAATGACAACTCTTGACGAAAACAAAAATGTAACAAAAGCATATCTATAAAGAGATTACTACACTTTATCAAGCATAGTAACGCTTAATATACAACCCATTTTGGGGTTGCGACAGTGGAATCCCATTGTATTCTACTAGCTCGTAGGCTCCTTTTACCAATACTCATTTAACAATGTAGGGGCCCATCGATAATGGTTCAAACTTACCTACTCCCAATTTGTCAGAGTCTTGATTGTATAGCAAGATTAGGTCACCTTCTGAGAAGACACGAGGCTTGACATTTTTGTCAAATTACATCTTGACATGTTTCTTATGAGCTTCGTTAGCCAAGCGGCATCATAACGGGTTTCATCCAAGTGGATTAGTTCCAAGAAACGAGCCTCTTCTTATGAAGTTTCAGGAAGTAGATTGATTGTGAGCTTAAGAGATGAAATTTCACACTGAATCGGTAAGACAACTTCCAGAACATACACCAATTGAAAGGGTGTAAATCTGGTGGCATTTCTTACTAATGTCCTATATGCCCACAGAGTTGAGTACAGGATTAAATGCCAATTCCATTTGTGGACTCCAGTCATCCTTTGCAGCATGCGCTTCAGGACTTTGTTGATTGCTTCAGCCTGTCTGTTAGCCTGCGGATAATATGGAGTAGAACTATCATGGGACAATCCTAATTTGGCAGTCAATTCAACCATCATGTGATTGCGAAAGTGCGATCCATGATCTGTGACTATATTCTTTGGCTTGGTATCTAGTACGTCGTTGTTCAGAATGAGAGGTTTTAGGCCTAAAGGTTTGGGTTTGGGATAGACCAGTATATCTCTGTACCATGGACCGCTTGATGATATTAGAAATAGAGTCTCATCCACGATTGATGCTTTAGATGTTAAATCATTGGATGATGATGGGAGGTCACAAAGTAACTCCGCCAGAGATTTCTTTGATTTGGATTTTTTGAATTCTAGATCAAACTCTTGCAAAATGGCTATCCATTTGGAATATTTTCCCCCTAGTAATTAACACGATAGAATGTAGGTCATAGGGTTGCAATCTGATAGAATGGTAGTTCTTTGAAAGAGTATACAATGTCAAAATCTCTGTACAATTTGAATAGCCGCTAAAGCCAACTTTTCAACGTAGGAGTACTTGCTTTCTGTATCATTTAAGTTGCGGCTTAAATAATACACAGGATGTTCTATTCCTTTGTCTTCTTGTACTAAAACCATGGCGATGGTTGTATTTGTAGCGGCGAGATACAAGTTAAAGTATTTTTTATTGTTAGGAGCATACATTAATGATGCTTTTACTAGGGAACCTTTTAAAGCGTCAAATGAAGCTCGCACACCCTGATCCTAGTTGAAACGAACTTATTTTTTCAAAAGATGCATATAACCTTTAGCAAGTTCAGCATAATTTGGAATGAACCTCCTTAGAAAGTTTTCTTTCCCTTGGAGTTTCTGAATCTGAAGCAAATTTGAAGGTTGAGGCATGTCAATGATTGCCTGAACCTTACATGGGTCGAGTTGAATTCCATCCTTAGAAACTACGAAACCAATTAATTAACCAGAATCGACACAAAACACACACTTCTGCAGATTGAGTCATATCTTGTAGTGTCAGCAACATAGAGATATGGCTCTCAAATGTTGCGGATGATCAGTCCTCTTTCGTGAATGAGCAGCTAGTAGATCGTCGAGATATGGTTGAATGATGTGCTTGATGTCATGGAAGGCATAGTTCATTGCCCTCTGAAAAGTTCCCCTACGTTTTTCAAACCGAAAGGTAGTTTGCGGTACGCGAATGTGCCCCATGGACATAAGAATGAAGTCTTCAACTGGTCCTGTGGGCAGATATTGATTTGGTTATATCCGGTGAAAATCCATCCATGAATGAAAATATTTCACATCCGGTACATTCATTAATTATTTGGTCAATGAAGGGTGTACAGTAGTTGTCCTTTGGACACACTTGATTTACATCCCTATAATCAACGCACACTCTAATTGTTCCTTGCTTTTTCATCAAAGGAACAATATTCGATACCCAATCAATGAGAGGAACAGGGTAAATGAAACCAGCATGCAACAATTTTTCAACTTCTGCCTTAATGGCAGCAACTTTCTTTGGGTGCACCGGTCAAAGCCGTTGTCATATTGGTTTGACATCTGGATACATCTTGATTTCATGTTCAATGATGCTCAAGTCAATGCTTGACATTTCTTCATATGACCATGCAAAGACGTCTCTAAATTCAAGAAAGAGAGTGTAATATATTTCTAGTTCTGAAGGAGAACAAGTTTTGCCAACATGTATATTCTCTACAACATTAGGTTTGGTCGAGATATTAATGGCGATCGTTTCTTCAATATTGGACAAATTTCGCTCGAAATCCACCGTATTTGCAGTATTTGATAGAAAATCAAAAACTAAGGGATGATTAAGGTTGCTGGAATAATCTTCGTTGTTATCTTGAAGATGGGAATGATGGTGGTAATATTCCCATGGTGCCTCTCCTATCATCATTGACTGAATGATTCCTTCATCTGTAGAATGTATATGAGACCAAGGATCCGAAGAGGTGCCATATTCTAGGGACCTATCTATCCAAACACTTGATGAGTGTTGATTTGGGTTTGCCGCTCAGGCCTAGAAAATTAATTGCTACAAAATTTCTATGGGGCTTGGGGGTAATAGCTGGTGATGATCCATATTATCAAAATGTTCAGAATTCTTCTTAATCTTTCGTGATGTAGAAGATATCATATGACAGGTTTCCACTGTGGCCACTTCCCCCAAATTACTTGGAGGAGCGAAGGCAAAAGTACCCATTAAGACTGGGTCTTTTAGGAGACCTACTCTAACATTTTGAAGTGGTTTTGAGCTTCCATGGATCATTGGAATGCTTCTAGTAGCTTGTGAACTGTTGGGGAAAAAGGTTAGGTTGTCAACGATTGTAATTCCGCCTTGGAAGGGGAATGCAATCTTTCTAAAATATGTTGACACAATAGCAGCCATAGCATAAATCCATGGCCTCCCCAGTAAGATATTGTAGTCAAGGTTTCCATCGATGACTTCGACTTCAATTTTTACTATCTTGCCCACCAGTTCAACTTACAAGTTACTTAAAATCCCATATGGCATGTATGTTCTTCCATCAAATGCTTTTAATGTCGTTGATGATAGAGACAAGGGTGGTGAACCTAAATTTTTCCAACAACTCATTGACATAATACAGGTAGATGCTCCCTCATCAATGATTGTTCGATGAAGAGTTTTGTTGAGGGCTTTTACCTATATAAGGAATGTGAGTTGGGTCAGTAACTGAGGTTCATATCCTTTATGGTTAAAGGCCACAAGACTTGAATCCATTGGGTCAGCTCACCTATTGCTGAAAACAAAGCTTGCTTTTGGTAGGGGCATTTCTGCAGTACTTCAAGTGTCGACATAGCAGATGGCGATTGAGCCAGATCCTCCACTATATTATAATTCTATGCTACTCAGGCACGAGGATTAAATGTTGATTTATGTACTACTCCTTTTGGCAGTTACATAGTTAATTCAGGAATGATGGGTGGAACAACTTTTGGCAAAGTTGTTGTTGAACTACTGGGTTGATCTGTAGCCATGTTGTTCGATGACTGTGGATTCCCATAATCTTTATTCCTTGTCGATATCAAAGCATCATTTTGCTATTTCGAGATGGATAGCATAAGCACTTGGGATGGGGAAGCATGGTCAATAGCAACCAGATTAGTTTATGGGTTTGGAAATGGATCAATCAATACCACTGAGGTATTTGAAGTCTTTAAAAACTTTGCAATCTCAACTCAGTGTGGACAATCTCTCGTATAATGCTCCTCATTACATATCAAACATGGAAAATGAGGAGGAGGTTTCTTTTTACCAATAGGGTTTCCAAAAGATTTCTCAGGAGTCAAATATTCTTGTTTCTTCTTTTTGTTTTTCCTTTTCTTCTTGCCCCATAGTTGCTTTGGTTCTTTGCCCTTGTCAGAGGACGTGGAATTAACCTCCGAGGCAAGAAGTTTGTCATTTGCGTTTTTGCTAGAAACTGAAAGGACTTTACCAGATGGAGCCTTTGCAGTTTGCGTACTTGAGGTACCAATCATGCTATCACTGGCATGATATTCCCTGTTTGATTTAGGAGGGGGAGGAATGGAAAATTCTAGTCTAGGAGCATCAAGGATTTTTTCATAGAGTGTGCCAAACTAAGTATAGATCAAGTCTAAATATTGTGCACAAGCAATGACTTGCTCTTCAGTGACAACTCCTCCCTTCGCCACATCTTCAGTAATTGAAGGTAATAATGAGTTAATAAACCACTCAGCTAAAAGCTGATTAGGAACATACGTTTTTACCATTCGACGAAGACATCACAACTCATGAATATGATTAGATATGTGAGTGGTTGTTGTCCGTTTAAAGTTGGTAAGGAGTTCTATTCCTGTTTCGTACCTTATGGGTAACTGAAAGTGGGTTAGAAAAGTAGTGGCAAGGGTGCTAAAGTTATCAAACGAAGCTCTAGGCAATTCAATATACCATTTCGTTGCCGGACCAGTTAGTGTTCACTAAAAAAGGCGAAGCCTAATCGAATCATCATTCACGGTGTTAGATGAGCACCACAAATGAAAAGTCATTACGTGATTCGACGGATCTTCACCTAGATTTCCATTGAATTTAGGAATATTGGAGGGAATTTTATGAGGAATCGCTAGCCACCAAGGGGCATATGCAATTGGATCATTTGTCAGCTGGTTTAAATATGGTAATTCCAGAGTTGCTACAAAAGGCAACTGTTGATTCAGGTTTGGCGAAGCATATCCAGGATAAGATGGGATTGCCTGAGCAGTAGGTCTTTGCATACCAGCATAATGTATCTAATGCTAGTAACTTTGATAAGGTTGTTGGACATAAGCATTATAGTATGGTTGTTGATAACCATTTTGAAAATGTGGTTGTCCATTACCTACAAAGCCTTGTTGCTCAGGTCCTCGGT